>CAWUPB010000515.1:0-203164 GCA_963924115.1 Dovyalis caffra | reverse complement strand
GCATGCTACATTGGTTCATGAAAGCTGCATGCTACATTGGTTCATGAATGCTTTCCTTAAATTATCATGTAACCAATTCATAAGAACATGTATAAAATCAAACGAGCATAATGGCATAATAATATTATCTCCCATAAATCATTCCCATTAGGCTACCTTTTATTCTATTATTATTTAGTCATTTTCTTTTATTT
This sequence comes from Dovyalis caffra, assembly GCA_963924115.1. Classification (NCBI taxonomy): domain Eukaryota; kingdom Viridiplantae; phylum Streptophyta; class Magnoliopsida; order Malpighiales; family Salicaceae; genus Dovyalis; species Dovyalis caffra. The sequence continues at coordinate 202,970 of CAWUPB010000515.1, read as the reverse complement.
CTTAATACCCATTTTACATCCATTATATCCTAACTTAATTAAAATTTACTAGTTGTATAATGTTTGACTAATTATGGGTATTATTTTCTTATTAGACCTTATTGGGCCTAACTTTCAACTTCCTCATTTTTGACTCATTCTTGGTACCCACTAAATTTTTATATTCTCCTCAACCTCATTACATAATTCTAACCTCAAATTGAACATTTGAAGGATTAAGGGTTATTTAAACTGGATATCTAAATTTCTCTCCTTTAGGACAAATTTTCCTCATTTTCAAATCTTAATAATTTATTCTCCTTTAATCCTAAAATTTTGACACTATGTAGCCTAAAATAAACAACAACTAGATGGATCAATTTAATTCTCATTTAGGGTGCAAATTTCTTCCCAAACCCGTATTGGGCCTTAATGGACCAAAATTGGGCCTAAGCCCATATAACCATTTTCTTTTGTTTTCATCAAATTTTCCATTCCTATACATCAAACCATACTTATTCAAGTGTGAATCAACCATGAAACCATAAAATAAGGGCTTGGAATTCAAATTCTAAAATTTCCAAATTAAGCCGAATATAATCCCCCTAAATTAGTGGATTTTTCTTCAATTAATGGGAAATATTTCATTCTAAATCACTAATTCAGATCTAAATAAGCTATAATCAAGTCCTAAAACACCAATTGCACGAAAGAATTAAAAACCCCTAATTTATGTAACCCCCATAAAATATGTCGGTATATATATATATATATATATATATGGTCGGAATATTCAACTATAGATATACTAAGTGAAGGTGTAATTGTGTATGTGTGCCATGTTAGTATTTTGGGATGACAACATGCTAGGTGTTGAGGTGAGGATTTATGGAATGAAATTTTGGACAATTTATCCGATTGTTTGGAACATATCATACAAGTGAGAACTACACCATAAGAACTTAATGCTTGAAGTGTATGATTTGTGTTAAATTAAAGCTATTTTGCTTGAGATTGATGGTTTAACTTTTAGAGGAATCAAGTATGCAAAATCGGTGATCTTGAGAATTAGGTTCTATCTGGATTTTGTGTGGCCTATTCAACGACCTTAGATTGATTTCTAGGTGAATCTTAAATAATAAAAGTTGTTTATCTATGTCTCGAATAACCCTTTATAAAATATTTTTATTATTAGGTTTATATATAAAAATTTATACCCATTTTAGTACATATTGTTTTTGATGAATTACTTGTTGGGTAGATTGATTCTTAAAATTCAAAATTATGTTATTAATCATGTGTTTGGTATTTTAACCTAATTTTTTTATATGTTTTGAATTAATATATCTAGTCTCTAATCTAAAAAGTATAGGATTTAATTATGTCCTAATATTTGGATATGCTTGATAAGAGGTCGCACCGTAATACATCTACTGCAAACAAATTTGATGTGCATGTATGTTGCTTGAACCAAAGTAGCTTAGGGACTTAGTTAGATTAACTACCTAGTTAGTTGTTAATTATACACCTAAGCCCCACATTTAATGCAATGGAAGCCAACTCACCAAGTTGGACTAAGAAACCCGCCACTTTGCACCATTTAATTCCATTTACTTTACACCTCATCTAATAAGCTTAGGCACTTGTACACTAATTAAATGGGGAAGAAAAGATGGTATATATATATATATACCAAAGTGAGATCATGGCTACCATTTTCTTTAGAAACCCATAGCTTACAAAAATAAGAAAAGAAAGCATGAAAGAAAGAAAAGAGAAAAAATAAGAAAAAGTCTAAGGAAAATCTTAAGCAACCACATATCATCTGTAAGTAGGTTTATTTATGCTTTCAATTCCATTTTTAAATGTATAATTTATGTGGTGGTTTCTATTATTAGTTATATGGTTAAGTGTTGATTGTATGGGTTGATATGTATATATGGATGGGTTAGAGTGGATTTGAGCATTGGTGTTGTGATTTTGGGGGATTTGCTAAAGTTGTGAAGGTCATATATATATATATATATATATATGTATGTATGTGTTGATAGTTGGATGAAATCAAGTGCCTTGGGCCAAAATTTAGGGTTAGTACAAACTATGGTGAGATGGACCTAAAATGGACAAATTGAAAAGGGATAAAATGAACAAGATTAGACTTTTATTTTTGTAACCAAAACTTAGGGCACAATTGGAATTCAATTGAGTGGAAACTAGTTAGTTGGGATTAAAAGAAATCACTTACCTTCTTTAAGGACCCATTCGACCTAGGCTCACCAAATTTGGGGTTTCGGATTCCAATCATCCAACCTCATCATTAGTGGTTTACTTACACTTAAGTATAAAATGAATTTTAGAAAGGTAAAATTTCAAGATAGGCGAAATTTAGTTTAGAACCATTAAGAAACCAATTTGGCCTAAAATGCCTAATTCGGGTTAGAAAAGGAAAACTTAGGAATTTGGGACCTACCCTTCCAACTTTATGACTAATGGCTAATGTACACTTAAACAAGTGTAATACGAAGTATTAAAGGATAAGAACCTAAGGAAAAATCAAAAGTGTGACCTAGGCCCATTAAGAGGACAATTCGGTCATGAATATCCAAACTAGGGTTAGGAAAGGAATCCTATGTCAAAAATGCTTAAACGGATTCGTAGTACTAAAGTATATACCCAAATTCATGCATAATGGTTTAATTACATTATATTAAATACAAACAAAGTATATACACAAAACCATGTGTATCATGTACATATGGGGGTGGTATGAATTGAGAAAAATCATTGAGTTAAGGAATGATGCGTTTTGGTAACCAAATTGGATTGAATGCATAATAGCAAGAAACCATGTGCATGCTCTATTACTAACATCGTTAAGCGAGGATAATTTTGCTAATTGTGTGCTACAACTAGGGATAATTCCATTACGAGCGGTAGGTGATAATGAAATCATTGAGAGAGAGTAATAAAGCGAGTAGGTGATAACATGATCACTAAGAGATAGAACGCGAGGTCTTGCTAATACCTAGGGTACCTAGATTAAAATGAATGGGAAAAGTGGGAAACAGAACATTAGTATATATCACGTGCATCACCCTACTTACTAAGCTCTAGCTTTTTCTGTTAGTGTAATTGTGTGTGTGTAGGTAAAGGAAAAACCAATCGGTCGAGGAAGCTACTGGTTCTCACTAAAAGAGGTTCATGTGTCACTCGTAAATATAGGAATATCCTTTGACCGTATTAAAAAAGGGTGCGAGGCTAAATGTGAACTTTAGGCATTTCAAGAATTTTGTACTTTGTCCGTCTTAATGTTCTATAACTTATATTGTATGCATTCCGCTATTTATTTATTTATTTATTTCTTTTTGCTATGTGTTATGGAAGTTAATCGAGAACTTAGTTCCAACAATGTGCCGTGCCTAGCCACGTAGGTTTAGTAATAGGCAAGAGAGCTGGGGGCATCACAATTTATTGGTATCGAACTTTAGTTTAATAAGTCGAGTAGAGTCTTAAATGTCAATGAGCTTGAGGACCAAGACACTCCTTGACGATAAAAACTTGATTCATTAATTTTTTTTGGGTTAAATAAAGGTATGTGATTGTTGTATGTTTTCGAATTAGTATATGATCATAACCTAAAAAATAAGGACGATTGCAAAAATTCTCATTGTAGAGGCCATACGTAAGACGTGTTCCCCATGCTTGCTAGGACCCGCAGATAGAGGGCCTCTCTAGCCACTTATAGGGTGGAACTAAATAACCTCACCATGATAACAAATCAAGATATAGTGGCTCACATCACTAGAGTACATGATCTTATTCAGCATATAGTATTTGTTGATGCCACTTTTGAGCGAGTACCACGGCCTAGATTTTATGAGGATGACCTTATGCCGGACTCTCCTACCAAGGGACCAATAGTTACTTGGATGAGATCTTAGAGGGTCAAATAGATTGCGGGTCCTATCGAACCTTGATCCGTGCCTTTCTATCGATACAAGTCATAAGAAATCTTACCCGACTTATGTATAATTGAGGTCTACTTGTTGGTATTGCTCGCGAGATAGCCCTTATCACATCGGTTAGTGCTATCAACTAGTGGAGGGTAGAGGCGCCTTTCCATGATGCATCTAATATGTTATTCTAACACATTAGATGTACTACTAAGAAAGATATAATGTACAACATAGTAGATTTCGTACACTTGTTGAGGTGGATAGGAGCATTTTTTTTGTTGTAAATATGGTATGAGAACCCTTAGGAGGGGAAATACTTGTAAATGACTAGTTTGTATGAAATGCTTAATATATGTGCTACATATGTATAAGCTTGTGTGTATTTGGATGACTTTCATTATATATTGTACATGATAAGAAAGGATGTCAATCTTAAAACTAACTCGAATGTAACATGACATCTACAAAGTCAAACCATGCCAAGAAAGAACCCGATACGAGTAAGCGGAGAAGGGACCTCCAACGAGAATAATGGAAATCAACAAGAGGTATTGAGTCATATGATAGATATAATACGAGTAACAACAGCAAGCAATACACCACCAATAACAAACTCGGATGAAATAAATGAGACGACTTCTAGCCATGTAACGACCACCTCCACCCTAACATAAAAATAACACGGTAGAAAGGTTTCGTAAAATGAATCCCCAAGAGTTTACCGGGAGAGTTAACCTAATGATAGTAAAGGAATGGATTAAATCCTCGAAAGCAATATTTGAGTATCTACACTTCAATAATAATGAATGTGTGTCATGTACCATCTTTATGCTAACCAGAAGATGCTCGCACATGGTGAGAAAGTCCATGAGTAATGATTGATGTATCCACTTTAACTTGGGAAGGGTTTAAGGAGGTCTTTTACCATAAGTATTTCACTATGGATATAAAAGCCATGAAGATCCAAGAATTCCTAAAATTGAAGCAAGATGGGATGTCCGTAGGTGAATATGTATGGAGATTTGAACAAGGATGTTAATTCATCCCATTTATTGCAGAGGATGAAAATTTGAAAAAGAATCAATTCCTAGCAAGGCTGAACTCGAGAATTCGAGTATGGTACGAATGTTGACCATTAACACCTTTTCGAAATGGTAGATAAAGCTATGTTGGCAGATGAGCATCGAAGGAAACCGCAAAGGAACTCCAACGAAGAGGTAATCATTTAGATCCGAAGCCACTTTCTTTAGACCACAAAGACGAGCTTCATCTAGAAATTTCAACCGAGCTAGTGGTCTAGGAAATGCATGGGCTACTAGACCAGCACCATATGCCCCAATGCCACTATTAGGGAATCGGCTAAGGCCAACGAGTGGGTAACCAATCTCGGTGCAATAAATATGGGAGAATCCATATGGGGGAGTGCCAATCAGATTTAAGGACTTATTATGTTTGTCACAAGCAAGGGCATAAAGCCTCTAACTGTTCTAAGATACATAAATTAGGATCGAGAAGGGTACCGCTCAAGTTTATAAAATGACCCAAAAGGAGGTCGACAAGAGGGACACAACGAGTAATATGTGGTAATGTCTCAATTCTTGGCTCGAATCCTTATGTTTTGATTGATTACGGTGCCACACATTCATTTATATCAAAAACATTAGTAAAAAGCCTAGGTGTTAAACCCGTGACATTGATAATAAGATATTTGATAGTAGTCCCTTCTAGAGAATCTATGGAGTCGATGAGCCTAGTCAAATGGCATCTAGTACATATTGAGGATAGAAGTATGGAGGTTGATTTAATAGTATTGGACCTCCAAGATTTTGATTTGATTTTTGGAATGGATTAGTTAGCGAGGCATAGTGCTCCCATTGATTGTCGAGGTAAGAGGACAGTTTTTGATCTACTCGGAGATCGGTCCATAGAGTTTAAGGCTAGTACAAATTGTTGAGTCTGTACAAGTCATCTCGACCATAAAGGCTCAAAGAATGCAAAAAAGGGTGTATGGGGTACTTAGTGTTAGATATGTATACCCTAGAGCCATATATATTATGTGATATGTAAATAATAATCCCTATATGGAAATAAAAGATATATTCATTATATGAAAGTTGTTTTTATTTTGAATATAGTCCTTAAGTATATTGTTAGAATATCTATTCTAAAAGATGTTTAGAATATAAATGATAGATATTTACGGAACAAAATACATTAAAGAGTTCATAGTCATAGGATACACGATTGGGCATCAATTATCCAGAAGACTATCACCTCTATTTGTTTATGATAGTGAGTCTCATGCTATAAGATATGTGATATCGGAACAAATATGTGGACACTCATCATGGGTAGGTTGAATAGTGACATTAGATTATGATAACATGAAGTTCTAACTACTTGTCAATAATTCATCATCTAGATTATAATAGTGCATATAATCCCTTGGCCTAAGGTGATACTTGTTATCTCACACATTGGTGATTAGGGTTTGTTACTACTTACATATCTATACTAGTCATGTATGGGTATATGGCATATGATGGCCTTAGTTAGTTAAGTGTAGGAGGTAAGTGTTTAGCCAAGAGGAATTCGTTACCTTGAGTAGACAAGGATAAGATTCTATGCTATCTAGTTATTCTTGATAAATAAAGTTCCCGGCTAGGACAGAATGATTCACTAGAAAAGAGTTTCTAGTAGGAGTCTTATAATGTCAAGAAATTAAATCGAGATGACAACATAGCATTTAAGCAATTAGGGTTTGACATTAACATGACCCTAGCTAAAATCGAGATCTTGTAATGAAGGGATTCAAGTGCACGGTAATTATAATCATTGGTTTTAAGGTATGTAATTAATCAGTTTAATACATTCATTTCTAATTAGGTAGTCATGATATGCAATGTTAGGCATCACTCACCTTGTAGATGCTAAGGGAGCGACGAGTTGTATGTCAAATTCAAGAAGTACGAATTTTGGCTAGAGCATGTGGCTTTTCTAGGCCATGTGGTAACAAAGGAGGGCATAGCAATAGACCCAAAGAAGGTAGAGGCTATCCAAAGCTGGCCTACCTTAAAGAATGTGATGGAGCTGCAAAGCTTCTTGGGACTAGCCGCTTACTATCGAAGATTTGTAGAGGGTTTCTCTAAGATAGCTAGGCCTCTTACTAATTTGATGAAAAAGAGTATTAAGTTCCAATGGATGGATGCCTATGAGTGAAGCTTCCAAGAATTAAAGCAAAGGTTAGTCACGACCCCAGTGCTAACTATTCCATCCGAAGATGAAAATTTCATGGTTTATAGTGATGCTTTCAAGAATGGGCTAGGAGTGGTGTTAATGCGAGAATGGGAAGGTAGTTGCCTATGCATCGTGGCAATTGAAGTAATACGAATGAAATTATCCGACATATGATCTAGAACTAGCAACGGTAGTCTTTTTCTTAAAAATTTAGAGACATTACTTGTATGGGGCAAAGTGTGAGATATATACGGATCATAAAAGCTTACGATATATGTTGACACAAAAGGAGCTGAATATAAGACAAAGAAGGTGGTTAGAGTTGGTGAAGGATTATGATCGTATAATAAATTATCACCCGAGCAAAGCTAATGTTGTTGCCGATGCTTTAAGTAGAAAATTAGTAGAAATGATACGAGTAATCCGATCATCGATAGTGAGCAAGAGATCTCCAAAAGCTAGAACTAGAGATAATCCCGGTAGGCCACCGAGCATTTTAGCGGCTTTATTAGTCCATCCGACTTAGCGAGAAAAGAATTCGGATGGCACGACAAATGGATGAAAAATTGAATGAAGTGAAGAAAAACATAGAGGCGAGAGAAAGGATCCGATTTTATGGTGGATGATAAAGGCACAATTAGATTTAAAGGGAGGTTATGTGTTCCTTTGGTGGAAGATGTGAAGGAAGAGATATTAAAAGAAGCACACTCAACTCCCTATTCGATAACCTAGAAAGCACAAAGATGTACCGGGACCTGCGACAAAGTTATTGGTGGCTCGGAATGAAGAAAGATGTAGCTAATTTTTTGGCAAGGTGCCAAGTCTATCAACGAGTGAAGGCAAAACACCAAAGACCCTCGGGAATGTTAAAGCCATTAGCGATTCCAAAATGGAAGTGGGAACGATTAACGATGGATTTCATAATGGGATTACCAAGATCGGAAAGGGGTCGAATGCTATTTGGGTAATCAAAGATTGATCGACCAAATCAGCACACTTTCTTCCGATCAAAACCACTCGTAAGTTGAACCAGTATGCCTAATTGTTTATTGATGAAATTGTAAGACTACATGGGATTTCAATCTCAGTTGTATCGGATCGAGATCCTAGGTTCACATCCGCATTTTGGAAGAGTTTGTATAAAGCTATAGGGACAAAGCTAAACTTTAGCAACGCATATCATTCATAAAGCGATAAACAATCGAAAGAGTGATCCAGATTCTTGAGGATATGTTGCGAGCATGCGTTTTGGATTGGTTTAGAAAATGGGAGAAATACGTACGCTTAGGCGAGTTTGCGTATAACAATAGTTATCAAGCTTCGATTGGGATGGCTCCCTATGAAGCTCCGTATGGATGGTGGTGTAGATCTCCCATGCATTAGGATGAGATAGGGGAAAGGAAATTATTAGGACCGGAGCGGGTGCGGCAAATGGTTGACGTGGTGGAAAAGATCCGTCAACGGATGAAAACGACCTAGAGTAGACGGAAAAGCTACGTCGATAAAAGGAGAAAAGATCCGGAATTTATAGTTGGTGACTATGTATTCTTAAAAGTTTCATCGACGAAAGGTGTACTATGATTTAGGAAAAAGGGGAAATTATGTTCGCGATACATAGGACCATTTGAGGTACTGGACCGAGTAGGTGATAAGGCCTATCGCCTGTTGTTGCCACCATCCTTAACGGGAGTACATAATGTGTTTCATGTGTCGATGCTAAGAAGGTACGTGGGAAAGCCAAGTCAAATGGTAAAGATAGAGCCACCAAACCTCACTTTAGATTTAATGTACGAAGAAAGACCGATCCGGATTCTCGATCGACGAGTCAAACGGTTGAAAAATAAGGAAATCGGGTTAGTTAAAGTTTTATGGGAAAATCATGACCCCAAGGAAATGGCTTGGGAATGGGAGGAAGAAGTGAGAGAAAAATACCTAGAACTATTTTCCTAAGTCAATTTCGAGGATGAAATTCCTTATAAGGAGGGGAGAATTGTAACCCCAGTGGAAATACTTAATGGTAAAGGAAAACATATTCAAGTATTTATATATATGTATATAAGAAGTATATGTATAATTATCATTACATCATGAGAAATTAACGCTTGAAATGTGTGATTTATGTTAAATTAAAGTTATTGTGCTTAAGATTAATGATTTCGATCTTAAAGAAATCAAATACGCAAAATCCATGATTTGAGGACTATATTCTATCCGTATTTTTGTATGATTTATTAGAGGAATTTATATTGATTTATGGGTAAAATGCAAAGAATAAACGTTGTTCAAATATGTGTCTATTAGTCCTTTATAAAATTTCATGATTTTTAGATCCTTATATAAAAAGTTATTTCCATTTTAGTATAGCTTGTTCGAGAGCTAACACTGCTTGGAGTTGTTTTTTTTTTTTTTTGGGAAACGAATTTTCGAGTTTTCAAAAGGAAAATTTTTGAGTTTTTATGAAAGAAATTATGTCTAATTACATGAACCCAGCTCATTAATGTGTTTATTTAGCCTAAGGTTTCTTTGGCCACCTAAGCACTTGAATTAAATGCTTGGAAGCCAATTCATCTCCTTTGACTTCCAAAAAAAATGCCAACTTGCCTTCCAAACCTTTCCTTTACTTTATACTTGGCCAATTTGATTTTGGACATGTGGAATACTTAATAAGGCTGGAAAATGGAGTATATATATAAGGGAAAGATGAACTTTAATCATTTTTTTTTGGAGTGAAGCCCGTAGCCACCGGAATAAGGAGAGAAACAAATGTAAGGACGAGAGGAAGAGAAAAGAAAAAGAAAGAAGAAAGGAAAGAAAGAAAAGGAAAAGCTTAACCAACCTTTAGGAAATTCAAACAAAGTAAGTAGGTTTATTTTCATGCTTTTAGTTCTTCTTTTAAGGTGTTTAAGATGTGTGTTGGTTGTATTAGTTGGTGTATTGTAAGCTTGGTTTTTGTTGGTAAACTTGTGATATATTGGTTTGATCTATGTGTGGATGTTGTGTTTGTGATTTTTTATGGTAATTATAATATTTGATGGGTGTCCAAGTATGTCCAAGTATGTGATGAAGAGTTAGATTGGACTTGGATTGAAATTTAATAGGACTAAAACATGGTTATTGTGAATTGGAATGAATGGCTAGATCGGTGTTATTGAGGAATTGTTTTTGTTCGATTTTTGTATTGCCTATTCAAGGTTTGTCCGATTTTTGTATTGCCTATTCAAGGATTTTAGAATGATTTATGAGAAAACCTTAAAACATAAAACTTGTTTACCTATGTCATAACTAACTTCCTATAAAATATTTTTATTATTAGGTTTATGTAGAAAAAGTTATACCCGTTTTAGTATATATTGTTCCGGATAAACCACTTGCAGGCGATTAATCCTTCAATTTCAAAATTAGGTTATGAAGTGTGTGTTTGGTATTTAAACCTAATTTTTAGATATGCTATGAATCAATATGTCTAGTATCTAATAAAAAAAGGATAGGATTTAATTATTCTTAAAAATTGATATGTTACCTACTTGATTAGAGGTTATCCTATAATAAACCCTAAATTGGAAAGGAGGGAAAATGAATTCCTAGGGTTTTCACTAAATAATCCTTTTGGCCTAAGCAAGAAAATGATTAAAATCAGAAATAATGAATAGACCTAAATAGGAATAAAATGAAGTTTAGAGAGTGTAAGATTACAAAAAAAAAAAATATATATATATATATATATAAAATCCAAGCGTAGACTTGCTAGGTACACAACAAGGAAAAACTCATAATTACAAAATAAATTTAGGCAATGAATGCTACCCATGAATGGAAATTATATTCTCATTTTGAATACTTTAGATGGTACATGAAACACTCGTGAAGTCTCGAGTGTGCGTCGGACATGGGAAGGGTACGAGAAGAAAATGTGATAGCATAATTAGTTGAATGTGTTAAATATAATACCATGTGCATCATGTGTATTGGGGGGTGATATGAAATTGGGAAAGATAATTGAGTTATGAAATAATGCGGTTTGATAATGGATTTCAATGGAATGGGTAATAGTATAAATCTATATGCGTGCTCTATTACTAACACTGTTAAGCGAGGGATAATTCTCGCTAATTGTGTGTTATAATGAGGGGTAATTCCATTGTAAGCGGTAGGTGATAATGAGATCACCAAGAGAGAGTAATAGAGCGACAGGTGATAATACGATCACCGAGAGATGAAACCCATGGATTTGTTAATACCTAGGGTACCCGAATTAAAAATGGATGGGTAAATGGGAAACAAAACTTCATTGCATATCACGGGAATCACCCTACTTACCGAGCTTCGGCTCACCTCATTGTTATTTGCATATTATGACAGGAATGACTCAAAGTAGTAAGGATCGTTGTCGGATCCTCCAAAAGGGCTCGGGGATGACATAAACTTTAAGGGATTTTGTTTATTGTAATTTTGGGGTTGGGGTGTCAATAAATATTTTGATTGTATTGTAATTAAATTTTGTAATTCTTTTCACTTGTTTTGTTAATAGCATGTAAATTATCTTGATTGTGTTTAATTGTATGATAAGTCCTTAGCGTATGAGTACGAATATGTTTAAGGATGATTAAAAAATTAGTCGTATCAATGTGTCCCACCTCGCCTATTTACTCCTATTTGGGTAATAGAGAGTGAATAGGGGTGGGGGCACCACGCCCTTTGTATCTCTCGGGCTCTTGCCCTCCCTTCCTCTCCACCTCTCTCTCCCTCTCCTTAACTCTCCCTCCAAAGCTCCTTCTTTCCCTCTCTCCTCCTCCCTATTCCTTTCTTCCCCTTCCTATCCCTCCATTCATCTCAATTTACGTCTCCCTCTCCCCTACCTCACTCGCTCTCTCTCCCTCTCTTTTCTTATCCTTTCCCTCTCTCTATCTCTTCCTCCCTCCCTATCTCCCTCTATCTCTTTCTCATCCTGTCTCCCCCTCTTTCTTTTTCTCTTTCTTTATCTCTCTCTAACACTCTCTATATCTCTCCCTCATTCCTTTTCCTCTCTTCCTCTTTATCCCTCACACTCTCTCCCTCTCTCACTCTCCCTTTCCCTCTCTCCCTCTTTCTCTCCTTCTCTCTCCCTCTCTCACTTTCTCTCTCTCCCTCTCTCTCCCTCTCTCACTTTCCCTCTCCCCCTCTCTCTCCCTCTCTCACTTTCCCTCTCTCCCTCTCTCCTCCCTCTCGCACTCTCCTTTTCTCTATTTAAATCTCTCTCTCCCTCCTTCTCTATCCTTCTCTCCCTCTCTCTATATCCCTCCCTCTAACTCTCTCTCTCCTATTCTCTCTTCCCCTCCCTCTTTCTTTCTTTCTTCCCATCTCTCTCTCTCTCCCTCTTTCCCTTTCACTCTCTCCTTCTCTCACTCTCCTTTTCTACATCTCTCATAACTCTTTGTCTCGATCTATACCTCTCCCTCTCTCTCTCTCCCTTTCTCTCTTTTTCTCTCTCCACCTCTTCCTCACGCTCTCCCTCATTCATACTCCATTTTTCATGTCTCACTAATCTCTTTCCCCTTTCTCTATCACTCTTTCCCTCTCTCTCTCTCTCTCCATCTCCCTCTCTCTTTATCTCCCCTTCATCCTCTCTCCCCTCTCCCTCGATTTCTCTTTCTCCTAATTCTTTTATCTATCTATCTCACCCTCTTTCCCTCTCACTCTCTCTCTTACCCTCGATCCCAATCTCTTTCTCTCTCTGCCTCTCTCTACCTTTCCCTCTCCCTCTCTCTTTCTCTCTTCTTCCCTTCGTCTCTCTACCTTTCCCTCTCCTCTCTCTTTCTCTCTTCTTCCCTTCTGTCTCTCTACCTTTCCCCTACACTACCTTTATCTCACTCTCTCCTTCCTGTGCTCTCTCCCCTCTCTCAATCTCCCTATCCCTTCCACTCTCTCTCTCCCCTTCTCTCAATCTCCCTATCCCTTCCTCTCTCTCTCTCCTTCCCTTGCTCTCTTCCCCTCTCTCAATCTCCCTATCCCTTCCTCTCTCACCCTCTCTCTTACCCTCTTTCTCTCTCCTCTCTCTCCTTATATTCCTCTCTCTCACTCTCTCTTGACCCCTTTCTTACTCTCACTCTCTCCCTTTCTCAATCTCCCTATCCCTCTTTCTCTTTCCCCTCCTTTCTTTACTCTCTCTCACTCCCCGATGCCCCTTCTCCCTCTCTCTCCCTCTCCCGATCTCCCTCTCTCTCCTTCTCCCTATCACCCCTCTCATTCTGTCTCACTCACTCTCTCACTATACCTCTCTCACTCTTTCTTTCCCCCTCTCTCATTATGCTTCTCTCGGTCTCTCACTTTCTCTTACACCCTCTCCCTCTCTCTCCTTTTCCCTATCTCCCTCTCGCACTATACCTCTCTCACTCTCTCACTATACCTCTCTCACTCTCTCTTTTTATCCCTCTACCTCACTTTTTTATCTCTTCTTCTCTCTTGCTCTCTCACTCTCTCCCTCACTAACACTCTCTTCCTTTCTCTCACTCTCTCTGCATCTTTCCCTCCCTCTCTCCCTCCCTCTCCTCCTCTCTCTCCCTTTCTCTCCTTATCTCTCTTCCTCTTCTTCCCTATCTCTCTCCCTCTCTCTTTCTCTCTCCCTCTATATCTATCACTTCTCTACCTCTCTCTCTCTCCTTCTCTCTCCCTTCAAACCTCCCTCTTTCTCTCTCTCCCCCTCTCTCTCTTTTTCTCCCCCTCCCTCACCTCTATTCCTTCCAATTTACATCTCTCCCTCCCCCTATCCTTCTCTCTCTCCCCCTCTCTTTTCTTATCCTTTTCCTTCTATCTCTTCCTCCCTCCCTATCTCCCTTTATCTCTCTCTCATCCTTTCTCCTCCTCTATCTCTCCCTCCCTCTCTTTCTTTCTCTCTTACCTTATCTCTCTCTAACACTTTCTACATCTCTCCCTTCTCCCTTTCCCTCTCTCCCTCTCTATGCCTCACACTTTCTCCCTCTCTTTCTTACTTTACCTCTCTCACTCTCACTCTCCCTCTCTCCCTCTTCCTCTCTTCCTCTATCTCTCCCCCTCTTTCTCCCTCTCTCACTTTCCCTCTCTCCCTCTCTCTCTTTCCTCTCCCTTTTCCCTTTCTCTTTTGAAATCTTGCTCCTTCTCTCTATATCCCTCCCTCTAGCTCTCTCTTCCACTCTATCTTCCCTCCCTCTTTCTTTCTCTCTCCCTCTCTCTCGCTCTTTCCTCCTCTCTCCCTCTCCCTCTCTCCCTTTCTCACTCTCCTTTTCTCTATCTCTCACTCTTTGTCCTACTCTATACCTCTCCCTCTCACTCTTTTTCCCCTTTTTCTCTCTCCATCTCTCTCGTGCTCTCCCTCGTTCACACTCCCTCATTTTTTATCTCTCACCATCTTTCCCTCTTTCTCTCTCCATCTCTCCCTCTCTCTCTCTCCATCTTCCTCTTTCTTTATCTCTCCTTCAACCTCTCTCTCCCTCTCCCTCTCCCTCTCCCTCTCCCTCTCATACTATTTCTCTCTCCCTCTCCTTTAATTTATCTCTCTCCCACTTGTTTTCTCTATCTATCTCACCCTCTTTCCCTCTCCCTCTCTCCCCTACCCTCTATCCCTCTCTCTTTCTCCCTCTGCTTCTCTCCACTCCTCCCTATACCTCTCTCCTTCTCCCTATCTCCTTCTCTCTCCCCCTCTTTTTGTCTCTCTCCCTTTTCCCCACTACACCTCTCTCTCACTCTTTCCTTCCCTTACTCTCTCTCCCTCTCTCAATCCCCCTCCCTCCCTTTCTTACCCTCTCTCTTTCCTCTCTTTATCTTTCTCTCCCTCATTCTCTCTTACCGCTCTTTCTCACTCTGTCTCTCCCATTCCCAATCTCCCCCTCTTCCCTTCCTCTCTCTCACTTTCTCTTACCCTCTCTCCCTCTCTCTCTCCCTCTATCTCTCCAATCTCCTCTCTCTCCCTCTCCTTATCTCCCTATCTCACTCTCTCACTATACCTCCCTCACTCTCTCTTACCCATTCTCTCTCCTTTATTTCTTTCTCCCTGTGCCTTTACCATTCTTTCCCTCTCCCTCTCCATCTCTTCTTCTGTCTTTCCCTCCCTATCTCTCACCCCTCTTTATCTCTCTCCCTCTCCCTCACTCTCCCCTTCCTTCTCTTTCCCTTTTCTCTATCTCCCTTTGTCCGCTCTCTCTCTCCCTCTTTCCCCTTCCCTCTCTTCTCCCTCTTTCTCACTTTTCTCTCCCTCTCCCTCTCCCTCCCTTTCCCTATCTCCCTCTCTGATTGTACCTCTATCACTTTTCTCCCTCATCATCCCTCTTCCTTTTTCTCTTTATCTCTCCTTCTTTCTCGCTCTCCCACTCCCACTCCCCTTCCCCTCCCTCTCCCTCTCTCCCTCTCTCTCCCTCTCATTGTACCTCTCTCACTTTCCTCCCTCATCATCCCTCTTCCTTTTTCTCTTTATCTCTCCTCTCTCGCGCTCCCACTCCCACTCCCCTTCCCCTCCCTCTTCATCTCTCCCTCTCTCCCTCTTTCTATCTTTCAACCTCTCTCTTTCCCTTACTTTTTATCCCTCTTCTTTTATCTTCCTATCTCTCTCCCCCTCTCTCTTTCTCTCTCTCTAACATTCTCTCCCTCTCCCTCTTTACCTGCATGTCCCTCCCTTTTCCTCTATATATCTCTTTTTCCCTCTCCTCTCTCTTCCTCCCTCCATCTATCTCTCTCATCCTTTCTTCCTCTCTATCTCTCTCTCCTCTCTCTGCCCCTCTTACTTTTATCGTTCCTTGTCTCTCTCTCATACTCTCTATTTGTCTCTTCTTTTCCCTTTCCCTCTCTCTTCTTCTCCATCCCTCACACTCTTTCCTTCTCTCTCCTACTCTCCCTCTTTCCCTCTCTCACTCTCCCTTTATCCCACTTTCTCTTCCTCTCCCTCTTTCCCTCTCTCACTCTCCCTTTATCCCACTTTCTCTCCCTCTCCCTCTTTCCCTCTGTCACTCTCCCTTTATCCCACTTTCTCTCCCTCTCCCTCTCCCTCCTCTCTCTCTCTCTCTCACTCTCCCTCTCCCTCCTCTCTCTCCCTCTAAATCTCTCTAACCTCCTCTACCTCTCCCCCTCTCTCTATATCCCTCCCTATAGCTCTCTCTCCCTCTTTGTCTCCTCCTTTCCCTTTTTTCTCTCTCCCTCTCTCTTACCCATTCTCTCCCCACTCTATCCCTCTTCCTCTCTCCCTCTCTCTCTCCCTCTCTCTCTACCTTTCTCTCCCTTTATTCCTCTCACACTCCTTCTCTCTCTGTCTCTCATTTTATCCATTCCCTATTTCTCTCTCCCTCTTTCTCCCTCTCTCCCCCTCTCTCTCCCTCTCTCTTTCTCCCTCTCTCCCTCTCTCTTCCTCTCTTCATCTCCCTCTCTCTAATTGTCACTCTTACTTTACCTCGTCATCTCTCCCTCTCTCCCTCTCCCTTTTCTCCCCTCTCTCTCCCACTCTACCTCTCTCCCTCTCTCTCTCTCACAATCACTCTCCCACTCTCTCCTTCTCTCTACCTTTCTCCTTCCCTCACTCTCTCTGTTTCCCTCTCCCCCACTACCTCCCTCTCTTATAAGTGCTCTCTCCCTCTTACTTTCTCCCTCTCTTCATACCTTCCTCCCTCCCTCTCTCCTCCCTCTCTTATCCCTCTCTTCATCTCTCTTTCTCTCACTCTCTCTCCCTTAGTCTCTCTCACACACTCTCTCTCCCTTTTTCTCTCTCTTTCCTCCCTCCTCCTCCTCTTCTTCCTCTATTTCTCTCTCTCTCTCCCTTTCTCAATCTCCCTTCCCCTTTCCCTTTCTCTCTCCCACCCTTTCCCCCTACACCACTCTATTCCTCTATCCCTTCCTTTCTCTCTTTACCTCCCTCTACCTCTCTCTCTTTCCTCTCTCTACCTCTCTCGTTCTCCCTTTCTCTACGTCTCACTCACTCTACCCTTCCTTCTCCCTTTCTCCCTCTCTCTATCTCTTGTTGTGTAGCTCTTTCTCCATACCTTTTCTCTCTCCCCTCTTTCTCATTATCTCTCTCCTTTTTTTGTTATCCCTCTTCCAATCTCCCTCTCTCACTCTCTCTCCCTTTCTCACTCCCTATATATCCCTATCCCTCTCCCTCTCTATCTCACCCTCTCCCTCTCCCTCTCCCTCACTCCCTCGTTAATTCTCTCTCTTTCTCTCACTCTCTCTCCCCCTCTATTTCCTTTTCCCTTTCCCTCTCGACTCTCTCTCTCTCCTTTTCTCTCTCCCTCTCTATCGCTCACTCTACCTCTCTCTTACTCTTGCTCTTATTCCCTTTCTTGCTCTCTTGCTCTATCTCTCACTTTCTCCCCCTCTCTCCCCTTATTCCTTGTTCTCTCTCCCTCTCTCACTTCTTCTATTTCTCCTTTCTCCCTCTCTCTCCCTCTTACCCTATCTCTCTCCCTCTCTACCTCTTTCCTTCTCTCTCCCTCTATCTCCCTTCTCTTTATTTCTCTCTCATGACCTCTCCCTCTCTCTATCCTTCCCTCTCAGCTCTTTGTCCGCCACTCTCTCCCAATCACTCCCTTTCTTTTCCCTTCTCTCTTTCCTTCTCTCGCTCTCCCTCTCTCCCTCCCTTCCCTTCCTCTCCCTCTCTCTTTCCCTTGCTCTCTCTCCCTCCCTCCCTACACTCTCTTCTTTTCTCTCCCTCTCCCTCTATTCTCTCACACTCCCTCTAGCTCTCTCTCACCCATTCTCTCTCCCCATATCTCACACTCTCTCTTTCTCTTCCATCTCTCACTCTATCTCTCTCTCCCTCTCTCTTTCCCTCTCTTTACCTCTCTCCCTCTCCCTCTCTCTTTATCTCCTCACTCTCTCTCACTCTAACTCTCTCCCTCCCTCCCCCGCTCTCTAACTCTCTCCCTCCATTTCCTCTCTCTCTCTTCCTCTCCCTTTAGCTCTCTAACTCCCTCTCACTCTTTCTCTCTATCTCCCCTTCTCTCTCACTCTCTCTCCTTGTCTCTATCTCTCTATCCCTCTCTCCCTCGCAATCTCCCTCTTTTCCTCTACTTTTCTCTTTCTATCCCACACTCTCTCACTCACTCTCTCTCATTCTTACTCTTTTTCTCTCCCTCTCCTTCTCCCTTTCCCTTTCTCCCTCACTCTAGCTGTCTCACTCTTCATTTCTCCCTCTCTCTCTCTCACTCTCCTTCTTCATCTCTTTTCTCTCTCACTCTCGTGCTATCCCTCTCCCTCTCTCCCCCTCACTCACTCTCCCCCTCTCTCTCTCCATCCCACTCTATCCCTCCCTCCTTCTCCCTCTCCTCTCTCCTTCTTCCTTCCTCTCCCTTCTCTTTCCCTCTCCCTCTCTTGCTCGGCCCCTCTCTTACTCCCTCCCTCTCCTTCTCTCTCCCTTTCTTTCTCTCGTTCCCTTACTCTTGATCTTTCTCTTCCTCTCACTCTCTTTCTCTATCTCTCGCCTACCCCTATTTCCTACCCTCCCTCTCTCCTTCTGTCTTTCTCTCTCACTCTCTCTCCATCTATCTATAGCCTTCGCTCTCTCCCTCTCTTTCTCTTTCCGCATCTCTCTTTATCTCTCCTTCGACCTCTATCTCTCTTTCCCTCTCCCTCTATTTCTCTCACTTCTCAATCTCCCCTCCCTCTCTCTCTTCCCCTTATTTACTTTCCTCTCTCACACTCTCTTTTGCCCTCTCTCCCTCACTCCCTTTTCCTATCTCCCTCTCTCTCCCTCTCCCAATCTCCTAATCTCTTTCTCTCATTATACCTCTTTGACTCCCTCACTATAACTCTCTCACACTCTCTTTTTATCCCCCTACCTCTCCCTTTTTGTCACTCTTTCTCTCTTCCTCTCCCACTCTCTCCCTCACTAACATTCTCTTCCCTTCTCTTACTCTCTCTATCTCTTCCTCCCTCTTCCCCTCCCTCTCCCTATTTTCCTCTCTATCCCTCTCTTCTTCTCTCTCTTTATCTCTCTTCCTCCTTCTCCTTATCTCTCTCTCCCTCCTCCCTCTTTCCCTTTCTATCACTCACTCTCTCATCCCTTTCCCCCTTTCTCTCTCCTTATCTCTCTTCCTCCCTCACTAACACTTTCCATTTCTCTCCCCCTCTCCCTTTCCCTCTCTCGCTCTCTATCCCTCACACTCTCCCTTTCTTTCGTACTTTCCCTCTATCACTCTCCCTCTCTCTTTCCCTCTTTCTCTCCCTCTCTCTTTCCCTCTTTCTCTCTCTCGCTCTTCCTTTCCCCCTCACTCTATCCCTCTCTCACTTTCCCTTTCTCCCTCTCACTCCCTTCTCTCTCCTCCCTCTTGCCCTCTCCCTTTCTCAATCTAAATCACTTTCTCCTTTTCTTTATATCCCTCTCTCTAGCTTTTTCTCTCCCACTCACTCTTTCCCTCCCTCTTTCTTTCTCTCTTGCTTCTCTCCCACTTTCCCTCTCCCTCTCTCCCTCTCTTACTCTCTTTTTCTCTATCTCTCACCGTTATTTATCCCACTTTATGCCTCTCCTAGTCTCTCCCTTTCTTTTTTCTCTCTCCACCTCTCTTTCACCCTCTCTCCCATTCACATCCCTCATTTTTCGCCTCTCACTCTATCTCTTCCCTCCTTCTCTCTCCCTCTCTCTCTCTCTCTATTTCTCTTTCTCTTTATCTCTCCTTCACCTCTCTCTCCTTCTCCTTAATTTCTCTCTTCCTCTCTCTCATACGCTTTGTCCCTCTCTCTTTCTCCTTCGCTCTCTCCACCTCTCCCTCTACCCCTCTCCCTCTCCCTATCTTCCTCTCCCTCACTTTTTCTCTCTCCCTCTTTTCATCTCTCTCCTTCTCCTCCACTCTACCTCTCTCTCACTCTCTCCTTCCCTTGCTCTCTTTCCTTCTCTCAATCTCCCTATCCCTCCCTCTCTTGCCCTCTCTCTTCTCTTCCTTCTCTCTCTTCCCCCTCTTTATCTTCCTCTCTCTCACTCTCTCTTGCCCTTTTCTCACACTTTCTCTCTCTCTTCCTCTCTCTTCCCCCTCTTGACTTTCCTCTCTCCCACTCTCTTGTGCCCCCTCTCCTTCTCTATCCCTCTTCCTATCTCCTTCTCTCTCCCTCTACCTATCTCACTCTCTTACTATACCTCTCTCATTTTCTTTCTATACCTCTCTCACTCTCTCTTTTTATCCCTCTACCTCTCTCATTTTTTCTCCCCTTTTCTCTTGCTCTCTCACTCTCACCCTCACTAACACTCTATTCCCTTCTCTCACTCTCTCTCCATCCCTCCCTCCCTCTCCCCCTCCCTCTCCCTCCCCTTCTCTCTCTTCCTCTCTCTCTCTCTCCTTATCTCTCTTCCTCCCTGTCTCTCCCTCTCTCTCCCTCCCTCCCTCTGTATCTCTCATGCTCTTGCCCTCTCTTCCTCCCCCCACTCTCTCCCTCTCCTTAACTCTCCCTCCCAAGCTCCTTCTTTCCCTCTCTCATTCTCCCTACTTCTTTCTCCCCCTCCCTCTCCCTCCATTCGTCTCAATTTACCTCTCCCTATCCCCCTACCTCACTCGCTCTCTCTCCCTCTCTTTTCTTATCCTTTCCCTCTCTCTATCTCTTCCTCCTCCCTATCTCCCTCTATCTCTCTCTCATCCTACCTCCTTCTCATCTCTCTCTCCCCCTCTTTCTTTCTCTCTTTCCTTATCTCTCTCTAACACTCTCTATTTCTCTCCCTCATCCCTTTCCCTCTCTTCCTCTTTATCCCTCACACTCTCTCCCTCTCTCACCTACTTTCCCTTCTCTGTCTCCCATTCTCTCTTCCCCTCCCTCTTTCTTTCTTTCTTCCCCTCTCTCTCTCTCCCTCTTTCCCTTTCCCTCTCTCCCTCTCTCACTCTCCTTTTCTCCATCTCTCACAACTCTTTATCTCACTTGATGCCTCTCCCTCTCTCTCCCTTTTTCTTTTTCTCTCTCCACCTCTTCCTCACCCTCTCCCTTGTTCACACTCCTCCATTTTTCATCTCTCACTAATCTCTTTCCCCTTTCCCTGTCGCTCTTTCCCCCTCTCTCTCTCCATCTCCCTTTCTTTTTATCTCCCCTTCGACCTCTCTCTCCCTCTCCCTTAATTTCTCTCTCTTCTAATTTTTTTCTCTATCTATCTCACCCTCTTTCCCTCTTCCTCTCTCTCCTACCCTCGATCCCAATCTCTTTCTCCCTCTGCCTCTCTCCACCTTTCCCTCTCCTTCTCTCTTTCTCCCTTATTCTCTTTCTGTCTCTCTCCCTTTTCCCCTATACTATCTCTATCTAACTCTCTCCTTCCCTTGCTATCTCTCCCTCTCTCAATCTCCCCATCCCTTCCTCTTTCACTCTCTCTCTTACCCTCCTTCTCTCTCCTCTCCCTCTTTATCTTCCTTTCTCTCACCTCTCTTGATCCCTTTCTCACTCTCCCTCTCCCTTTCTCAATCTACCTATCCCTCTCTTGCTTTACCCTCCTTACTTTACTCTCTCCCACTCCCTCATGCCCCTTCTCCCTCTCTCTCTCCACCTCCTAATCTCCCTCTCTCTCCCTCTCCCTATCACCCTCTCTCATTCTACCTCTCTCACTCTCTCACTCTCTTTCCCCCTTTTCCTATCTCCCTCTCTCATTATGCTTCTTTCACCCTCTCACTCTCTCCTACCCCCTCTCCCTCTCTCTCCCTTTCCCTATCTCCCTCTCTCATTCACCACTCTCCTCTCTCACTCTTTCTTTTTATCCCTATACCTCACTTTTTTTGTCTCTTCCTCTCTCTTGCTCTCTCACTCTCCCCCTCACTAACACTCTCCTCCCTTTTGTCACTCTATCTCCCCCTCCCTCTCCCTCTCCTCTTCTCTCTCCCTCTCTCTCCTTATCTCTCTTCCCTTTTCTCCCTATCTCTCTCTCCCTCTCTATTTCTCTCCTTCTCTCTCCCTCCGTCTCTCTCTCTCTCCCTTTCTATCTATCACTTCTCTACCTCTCTCTCTCTCTCTCCTTCTCTCTCCCCTTAAACCTCCCTCTTCTTTCTCTCCCTCTCTCTCTCTTTTCTCCCCCTCCCTCACCTCCATTCCTTTCAATTTACATCTCTCCCTTCCCTATCCTTCTCTCTCTCTCCCTCTCTTTTCTTATCCTTTACCTCTCTATCTCTTCCTCCCTCCCTATCTCCCTCTATCTCTCTCTCATCCTTCTCCCCTTCTATCTCTCCCTCCCACTCTTTCTTTCCCTCTTACCTTATCTCTCTTTAAACTTTCTATATCTCTCCCCTTCTCCCTTTCCCTCTCTCCCTCTCTATGCCTCACACTTTCTCCCTCTCTTTCCTACTTTACCTCTCTCACTCTCTCTCTCCCTCTCTCCCTCTTGCTCTCTTCCTCTACCTTTCCCCCTCCGTCTCCCTCTCTCACTTCCCTCTCACCCTCTCCCTTTCTCTTTCGAAACCTCACCCCCTCTCTCTCTATATCCCTCCCTCTAGCTCTCTCTTCCACTCTCTCTTCCCCTCCCTCTTTCTTTCTCTCTCCCTCTCTCTCGCTTGTTTCCTCCTCTTTCCCTCTCCCTCTCTCTCTCTCTTTTTCTCCATCTCTCACTCCTCTTTTTCCTACTCTATGCCTCTCCCTCTCACTCCCTTTCCCTTTTTTCTCTCTCCACCTCTCTCGCCCTCTCCCTCGTTCACACTTCCTCATTTTTTATCTCTCACCATCTTTCCCCCTTTGTCTCTCCATCTCTCCCTCTCTCTCTCTCCATCTTCCTCTTTCGTTATCTCTCCTTCAACCTCTCTCTCCCTCTCCCTCTCCCTCTCTCTCCTATTTTTCTCTCTCTATCCCCATTCATTTATCTCTCTCCCACTCTTTTCTCTATCTGTCTCACCCTCTTTCCCTCTCCCTCTCTTCTTTACCCTCCATCCCTCTCTCTTTTTCCTCTGCCTCTCCCCACCTCTCCCTCTACCTCTCTCCTTCTCCCTCTCTCGTTCTCTCTCCCTCTTTCTGTCTCTCTCCCTTTCCCCCACATTACCTCTCTCTCACTCTCTCCTTCTCTTACTCTCTCCCTCTCTCAGTCGCCCCCTTTCTCCCTTTCTTCCCCTCTCTCTTCCCTCTCTTTATCTTTCTCTCTCTCATTCTCTCTTACCCCTCTTTTTCACTCTGTCTCTCCCATTCTCAATCTCCCTCTCCCTCTCTCCCCCTTTCCCTTTCTCTCTCTCACTTTCTCTTATCCTCTCTCCCTTTCTCTCCCTCTCCCTATCTCCTCTCTCCCTCTCTCTCCCTCTCCCTATCTCTTCTCCCTCCCTCTCCTTATCTCCCTCTCTCACTCTCTCATTAACCTCTCTCACTCTCTCTATCCTATTCCCTATCTCCCTCGTCAATATACCTCTCTCACTCTCTCTTTTAACCCTCTACCTACTCCCTTTTTATCTCTCCTTCTCTCTTTCTCTCTCACTTTTTCCCTCACTAACACTCTTTCCCTTTCTATCACTCTCTCTCCATCTCTCCTCTCTTCTCCCTCCCTCCCTCTCCCTCTCTTATCGTTCTCTTGCTCCCTCTCTTTTCTTATCCTTTCCCTCTATCGATCTCTTCCTCCCTCTCTATCTCCCTCTATCTCTCACTTATCCTTTCTCCCCCTCTCTTTTGTTCTCGCTTTCCTTGTCTCTTTCTAACACTCTCTATTTCTCTCCTCCTCTCCTTTTCCCTCTCTCACTCTCTAACCCTCACACTCTCTCCCTCTCTCTCCTACTCTCTCACTCTCCCTCTCCTTCTCTTCCTCATTCTCTCCCTCTTCCTCTCCTCGCCCTCCTCCATCTCTCACTTTCCCTCTCTCCCTTTACCTCGGTCTCTCTCTCCTCCCTCCTATCCTCTCTCTGTCTCTATCTAAATCTCTCTCTCCCTCTATATATCTCTATCTCTCTATATCCCTCCCTTTATCTCTCTCTCTCCCCCACTCTCTCTTCCCCTCCCTCTTTCTTTCTTTATTCCTCTCTCACTCTCTCTCTCTCCCTCTTTCCCTCTCACTCTCTCCCTCTCCCTCTCTCACCCTCTACCTCTTCCTCTACCACCCTCTTTTCTCGATCTCTCAATCCTTTTTGTTCCACTCTATACCTCTCCCACTCTCTCCCTTTCTCTCTATTTCTCTCTCCACCTCTCTCTCCTTGTCTCTCTCTTTCTCTAAATCCCTCATTCTATCTCTCCCTCTTACTCTCTCTCCCTCTATCTCTCCCCTCCCTCACCCTCTCTCACTACTTCACTCTCCATCTCTACCTTTCCCTCCCTCTCCCTCACCCTCTCTCGTTGTTTCACTCTCCATCTCTACCTTTCCCTCCCTCTCCCTCTCTTCCTATCTCTCTCCTTCTCTCCTTTTTTCTTTCTCTCTCATTCTCTTTCCCTATCACTCTTCTTTCTATCTCCCTCTCTCTTCCTCTCGTTCCCCCTCTCACTCCTTCTCCTTTCTCTCTCCTCCCTCTAAGTCTCTCCCTCCCTCTCCTTCTCTCTCTATTTCTCACTCTCCCTTCTCGTCTTTCTCTCCTTCTCCCTCTCTATCTCTTTCTCTCCCTCTCTCTCTACCTCTCTCTCCTTCTCCCCCTCTCTCCTAACTATCTCCATCCCTCTCTCTTTAAATCTCTCATTCTCCTACTCTCTCCCTCCTCTTCCATTGTCCCTCACTCTCCTCCTTATCTCCTTCTCCATCTATCCCATTGCCCCTCACTCTCCTCCTTGTCTCCATCTCCATGTCTCCCTTTCCCTCCCTCCCTCTCTCTCACTACCTCTAGCTCTTGCACCCTTTCTCTCTTCCCCTCTCTCTTTCTCCCTATCCCTCTCCCTTTTTCTAACTCTCTCCCTTTCTCTTCATTCATCTTTTTCTCCCTTTGTCTCACATTCTTTCCCTCTTTCTCCCTCCCTCTAGCTCTCTCTCTGCCTTTCACCCTCTCTCTCCCCCTTTCTCTCTCTCCTCCTCCTCTTTTTATCTATCTCTCCTCTTCCTTTCTCTTTTTCTCTCTTTCTATCTCTATTTATCTACCTCTCTTTCTTACTTTAAATTCTTCAAATTATCCCTCTCTCCCTCCCTTCACCTCTCCCTCTCTCCCTCTTTCTCTCACTCTCTCCCTCTCTCTCTCCCTTTTGTCTCTCCTTCCTTTTAGCTCTCTCTCCCTCTCTCTCTCTCGCTTGTTATGCCCTTTGTCTTTCCCTTTTTTCCTCTCTCCCTCTTTCTTTCTCCCTCTCCCTCTCCATCCCTCCTTCCCTTTTCCTCTCCCTTCGTCTCCTTCTCCTTCTCTTTATCTCTCTCTTCTTTTCCCCTCTATCACTCCCTCCTATCTCTCCCTCCCCCTCTCTTTATCTCTCTCTCCCCTCTCCCTCTCTCTCCCTCTTTCTCTCACTCCCTCTTTCTCCTTCTCTATCTACCTTACACTCATTATCTTTCTCCTTTTTAAACTCCTACTCTCCCTCTCTCTCTCCGCTTTATCTCTCTCTAACCCTCTTTCTCCTTCCCTCTCTCTCCTTCTCTTTTCCTTTCTTCTACTACCCCTCTTTCTATCCCTCCCTCTCCCTTTCTCTCTCTCACTCTCTCTCCTTCTCCCTATCTCTCTTCCTCACTCTCTCTTTCTCTCTCTCTCCCTCTCTCTCTTTCCTCGTCTCTCTTTTAACCTCTCTCTTCTCTCTATTTCCTTTATTTCTCTCTCCCCTCCCTCAATTTCTCTCTCTCATTCCCTTTGTCAATCTCTCTCACCCTCTCTTTCTCTCTCCTACCATTTGTCCCTCTTTCTTTCTCCCTGTGCCTCTATCCTCCTTTCCCTCTCCTCTCTGTCTCTTCTTCTCTCTTTCCCTCTCTCTCCCTCTCCCTTCTTTATCTCCTTGCCTCTCCCTCACTCTACCTCTCTCTCACTCACCCCTTCCTTCTCTCTCTCTTTCTCCATCTTCCTCTATCTGCTCTCTCTCTCTCTCTCCTTTTTCCCCTTCCCTCTCTTCTCCCTCTCTCTCCCTTTCCTATCTCCCTCTCTCATTGGACCTCTCTCATTTTTCTCCCTCTTCATCCCTCTTCCTTTTCCTCTTTATCTCTCCTCTCTCCCTCCCTCTCTCTCTCTCCCTCCCCCTCCCTCTCTCTCCCTCCCTTTCTCCCTCTCTCTCTCCCTCTTCCTATCTTCCAACCTCTCTATTTCTCTTACTTTTTATCCCTCTTCTTTTGTCTCCCTATCTTTCTCCCTCTCTCCCTCTCTTTAACCTTCCCTCACCCTCTCTCTCGCTCTCTCTCTCTCTCTCTCCCTCCCTCTCTCTCTAACATTCTCTCCCTCTTTACCTACATCTCCCTCCCTTTTCCTCTATATATCTTTTTTCCCTCTCCTCTCTCTTCCTTCTTATCCCTCTCTCTTCCTCCCTCCCTCTATCTCTCTCATCCTTTCTTCCTCTCTATCTCTCTCTCCTTCTCTCTCTCCCTCTCTTTCCTTCCGTCTTTCCTTGTCTCACTCTCGTACTCTCTATTTATCTTTTCTTCTCCCTTTCCCTCTCTCTCCCTCTTCATCTCTCATACTATTTCCTTCTCTCTCCTACTCTCTCTCTTTCCCTCTCTCACTCTCCCTTTATCCCACTTTCTCTCCCTCTCTAACCAACTCTCTCCCTCTCCCTCTCTCACTCTCTCTCTCTCACTCTCCCTCTCTCTCTCTCTCACTCTCTCTCCTTCTCCCTATCTCTCTTCCTCTCTCTCTCTCTCTCTCTCTCTCCCTCTCTCTCTTTCCTCGTCTCTCTTTTAACCTCTCTCTTCTCTCTATTTCCTTTATTTCTCTCTCCCCCTCCCTCAATTTCTCTCTCTCATTCCCTTTGTCAATCTCTCTCACCCTCTCTTTCTCTCTCCTACCATTTGTCCCTCTTTCTTTCTCCCCGTGCCTCTATCCTCCTTTCCCTCTCCTCTCTCGTCTCTTCTTCTCTCTTTCCCTCTCTCTCCCTCTCCCTTCTTTATCTCCTTGCCTCTCCCTCACTCTACCTCTCTCTCACTCACCCCTTCCTTCTCTCTCTCTTTTCTCCATCTTCCTCTATCTGGCTCTCTCTCTCTCTCTCCTTTTTCCCCTTCCCTCTCTTCTCCCTCTCTCTCCCTTTCCTATCTCCCTCTCTCATTGGACCTCTCTCATTTTTCTCCCTCTTCATCCCTCTTCCTTTTCCTCTTTATCTCTCCCTCCCTCTTCTCTCCCTCTCTCTCCCTCCCCCTCCCTCTCTCTCCCTCCCTTTCTCCCTCTCTCTCTCCCTCTTCCTATCTTCCAACCTCTCTATTTCTCTTACTTTTTATCCCTCTTCTTTTGTCTCCCTATCTTTCTCCCTCTCTCCCTCTCTTTAACCTCCCTCACCCTCTCTCCGCCTCTCTCTCTCTCTCTCTCCCTCCCTCTCTCTCTAACATTCTCTCCCTCTTTACCTACATCTCCCTCCCTTTTCCTCTATATATCTTTTTTCCCTCTCCTCTCTCTTCCTTCTTATCCCTCTCTCTTCCTCCCTCCCTCTATCTCTCTCATCCTTTCTTCCTCTCTATCTCTCTCTCCTTCTCTCTCTCCCTCTCTTTCCTTCTGTCTTTCCTTGTCTCACTCTCGTACTCTCTATTTATCTTTTCTTCTCCCTTTCCCTCTCTCTCCCTCTTCATCTCTCATACTATTTCCTTCTCTCTCCTACTCTCTCTCTTTCCCTCTCTCACTCTCCCTTTATCCCACTTTCTCTCCCTCTCTAACCAACTCTCTCCCTCTCCCTCTCTCACTCTCCCTCTCTCACTCTCCCTCTCCATCCCCCTCTCTCCCTCTAAATCTATCTATCTTTCTCTCCCTCTCTCACTCTACCTCTCCCCCTCTCTCTATATCCCCCTATCACTCTCTCTCCCTCTCTCTCTCCTCCTTTCCCTTTTTCTTTCTCTCTCCCTCTCTCACTCTCTTACCCATTCTCTCCTCACTCTCTCCCTCTTTCTCTCTCCCTCTCTCTCCTTTTCTCTCTACCTTTCTCTCCCTTTATTCCTCTCACACTCCTCCTCTCTTCGTCTCTCACTTTATCTCTTCCCTAATTTCTCTCTCCCCCTCTCCCTCTCTCCCTTTCCCTCTCTTCTTTCTTACTATCCCTTTCTCCCTCTCTCACTTTCTCTAAACCTACCTCTCCCTCTCCCTTACTACTTCTCTCTTTCTCTATCTCTTTCCCTGTCTCCCACTATCACTTTTCATCTAACCCTCTCTCATTCTCTCTCGATCCTTCTCTCTCCTCTCTCTAATTATGTCTCCCTCCCTCCTTCTCTCCCTCCCTCTCCTTCTCTCCCTCTCTCTCTCACACACTCTCTTTCTTCCTCTCTCTCTCACTCCCACTTCCTCTCTATCAAACACTCTTTCGCTTCCTCTCTTTCTCCCCCTCCCTCCCTCTCTCTCCATCTCCCTCTCTACCTCTCTCTCCCTCTCTCTTGCACTCGGCTTTTTATCTCTCCCACTCTCCCCTTCCTCCCTCCTTCCCTCTCTCTCCATCTCCCTCTCTACCCTCTCTCCCTCTCTCTTACACTCGGCTTTTCTCTCTCCCACTTCCCCCTTCCTCCCTTCCTCTCTCTCCCTCTCTCTCTCACATACTCTCCTTCCCTCCCTCTCTCTCCCTTTATCCCTCTCTCCCTCTCCCCTCTCACCCTCTTCCTTTCTCTATCTAAATCTCTCTTTCCCTCCCTCTTTATCCCTCTCTCCCTCTCTTTATAACCCTCCCCTAGCTCTCTCTCCTACTCTCTCTTCCTTTCCCTCTTTCTTTATTTCCCCCTCTCTCTCTCCCCCTCTTTCCCTTTCCCTCTCTCACTCTCCTTTTCTCCATCTCTCAAACCTTTTTGTCCCACTCCCTCCCTCTCCCTCCTTCTCCCTTTCTCTTTTTCTCTCTGTCCACCTCTCCCTCACCCTCTCCCCAGTTCACACTCCCCCATTTTCATATCTCACTTTATCTCTTCCCTCTTTCCCTCTCCCTCTCTCCCTCTCCCTCTCTCCTCTCTCTCTCTCTATCTCTCTCTCTTTATCTCTCCTTCAACCTCTCTCCCTCTCCCTCTTCCTCTCCCTCTCCCTCTATTTCTCTCTCCCTCTCCCTCTCCCTCAATTTCACTCTCTCCCACTTCTTTTCTCTATCTATCTCACCCTCTTTCCCTCTCCCTCTCTCTCCTACCCTCTATCCCAATCTTTTCCCCCTCTACCTCTCTCCATCTTTCCCTATCCCTCTCTCTTTCTCTTTCCTTTTCTTTCTGTCTATCTCCCTCTCTCACACACTACCTCTCTCTCACTCTTCCTTCCTTTGCTCTCTCTCCCTCTCTCCCCTCTCTCTTCCCTACTTTTCTCTCCCCTTTTTATCTTTCTCTCTCTCACTCTCTCTTAACCCCTCTTCCTCAATCTCTCTCCCCCTTTCCTAATCACCCCATCCCTCTCTCTCTTTCCCCTCTTTACTTTTCTCCCTCTCCCTCTCCCTCCCTCTCCCTCTCTCTATCTCCCTTCTCTCATTATACTTCTCACTCTCTTTTTCCTCCTCTTCCTATCTCCCTCTCTTATTATGCCTCTCTCACTCTCTCACTATACCTCTCTCACTCTCTCTTGCCCCCTCTCCCTCTTTCTCCCTTTCCCTATCTCCTTCTCTCATTATACCTCTCTCACTCTCTCACACTCTCTATTTATCCCTCTATCTCCCCCTTTTTATCTCTTCTTCTCTCTTGCTCTCGCACTCTCTCCCTCACTAACACTCTCTTCCCTTCTCTCACTCTCCATCCATCTCCCCCTCCCTCTTCCATTCCCTCTCTTCCTCCTTCTCCATCTCTCCCTCCCTCTCCCCTTCCCTCTCTTCCTCTCTCTCCTTATCTCTCTTCTTCCTTCTCCCTATCTCTCTCTCTCTCTCTTTCCCTCCCTCTCTCCCTCTTTATCTCTCACTTCTCTCCCTCTCTCTCTCTCTCCTTCTCTCTACCTTCCAACCTTCCTATTTCCCTCTCTCCCCCTCCTCATTTTCTCTCCCTCCCTCTACCAACATTCCTTCCAATCTACCTCTCTCCCTCTCCCTATCATTCTCTCTCTCCCTCTCTTTTCTTATCCTTTGCCTCTTTATCTCTTCCTCCCTCCCTATTTTCCTCTATCTCTCTCCCATCCTTTCTCCCCCTCTATCTCTCTCTCACTCTCTTTCTTTCTCTCTTTCCTTATCTCTCTCTAAAACACTCTATTTCTCTCCTCCTCTCCCTTTCCCTCTCCCCTCTCTATCCCTCACACTTTCTCCCTCTCTTTATTACTTTACCTCTCTCACTCTCCCTCTCCGTCTCTCCTCCTTTATCTCCTTCTCTCTCCCTCTACCTCTCCCCTTCCTTCTCCCTCTCTCACTTTCCCTCTCTCCCTCCCTTCCTCTTGCCCTCTCCCTTTCTCTATCTACATCTTTCTCTCCCTCTCTCTCTCTATATATCCCTCCCTCTAGCTCTCTCTCTCTCTCACACACTCTCTCTTCCCCTCCCTCTTTCTTTCTCTCTCCCTCTCTCTCACTCCCTTTCCCTCTCTTTCCCTCTCCCTCTCTCCCTCTCTCATTCTCTTTTTCTCCATCTCTCACTCCTCTTTACCCCACTCTATGCCTCTCCCTCTCATTCCATTTCTCCTTTTTTCTCTCTCGAACCTCTCTCTCACCATCTCCCCGTTCATAATCCCTCTCTTTTCATCTCTCACTTTATATCTTCCCTTTCTCTCTCTCTCTCTCCCTCTTTTTCTCTTCGTCTCCTTCTTTCTCTATCTATCCTTCAACCTCTCTCTCCCTCTCCCTATCCATCTCCCTCTCTTACTATTTGTCTCTTCCTCTTCCTTAATTTATCTCTCTCCCACTCCTTTCTCTATCTATCTCACCCTCTTTCCCTCTCCCTCTCTCCTCTAACCTCTGTCCATCTCTCATTCTCCCTCGCTTCTCTCCCTCTCCCTCTCTCCTCTAACCTCTGTCCATCTCTCATTCTCCCTCTGCTTCTCTCCCTCTCCCTCTCTTTTCTCTCTTCTCTTTTTTTGTCTCTTTCCCTTTTACCCACTTTACCTCTCTCTCACTCTCTCACTCTCCCCCTCCCTCCCTTTCTTGCCCTCTCTCTTCCCCCTATTTATCTTTCTCTCTCTCACTCTCTGTTGCCCTTTCTTTCTCACACTCTCTCTCCCATTCTCAATCTCCCCATCCCTCTCTTCCCCCTTCACCTTCCTCTCTCTCCCTCTCCCTCTCATTACACTTCTCTCACTCTCTCTATATACCTCTCTCACTCTCTCTTACCCACTCTCCCTCTCTATCCCATTCCCAATCTCCCTCTCTCATTATACCTCTCTCACTCTCTCTTTTTATCCCTTTATGTGGTGCCCCCTCCCCAACCCACTCATTAATTACCCAAAAGGAGTGGCTAGGCAAGGAATGAGTCACACTTACAAAACCATCCCGACTTAACCCCGGACATGTACTTGCTCATACATTAAGGAATTATCGTATAATGAAACCCATCTAATATAATTTACATAACACTAAAAAATACGAGTGAAAGAGATTAAAAGAATTTTTTTTACAATACCATCAAAATGTCTATCGATACCCCAACCCAAAAATTATAATCAAAATAACCTTTAGTATGTTTGTGTCACAAATAAGCCTTTTGGAGGATCCGATAGCATCCTTACTACTTTGACACTTTTCCGTCATAGCATGAAAATAACAACGAGTTGAGCCAAAGCTTAGTAAGTGGAGTGATGCACGTGATATGCAAAGCTTTTCCGACTTCCCACCGTATTCATCAATTTTAATTTTAGGCACCACGAGCATTAACAATTATACTCTATTTTTAATATAGGTGATTATCGAATCACCTTCTACTAACAATGAAATTATCACTCGTTGTAGCCACTCGTTAGAGGGAGTTCATAGTCTAATAATGTAGGCACACATCTTAGAGTATGCACACAACTAAAGCGATAATACCCGTTTATTCCTATTAGGTTACCAACCTATTCATACAACCCACTTTTCAACTAATTGATCCTTTCTCGGTCCATCCCCGACACATGTACATGATGCACATGATGCTATGATTACCGTATTAAGGAGACCGGGGTACCAAACCCTACACCATTATTCCATCCCCGATATCTAACCCACATAAGGTCATATGTTCACTTCATTGTAATGTTCACATAATAGGTTTAAACACGGATGTCCGACATTTGATGAGTCTGTGAATTTAATTTGCACGAAGATATTTTTCTTCTACTTAATTTGGTATGTTTAGATATAATTTAATTCTACATTCGAGGTATGTGGCTTTTGACATTTTGAATTAATTAACATGTTATGGTATAACTTACCCTTTTCTCTCGAATTTAACACTTTTTGGGCAAATTAGGCTCCGAATAATGTTAAGTTGAATTTTTGATTTCTCTTCGCGATCTTACCTTTCTAATGTTATTTTTATCCTTATTTGGGGCCTAATTGAATTAGTACTTACCCAATTGATTTAGTGAAACCCAAAACCTCCCATTTTCCCAAGCTTGGCCGAATGGTCCTTAAATTGGCAAGAATTTGTCTTTGTTTTTATATGACTTTTCTTTTCCTTTCTTTTTGAAAAAACTAACTAAACCAAGTCTTAAGTACCAAAGGAAGTCCATTCTTACCATTCTTGACCGAATATGACTTCTAGGAAAACCCTAAAATTTCAATTTTCTTTCCTTCCTAGTCCATTTTATTCAAGTCCATACAAATCCCAAATTCACCCACCAAGTTTCGGTCAACCAAGTTCCATTAGCCACAACCATCCATACATGGATCTAGGTAGATACAAAACTACCAAAACTTTAACAAATAACCACATAACTAGCCATCACAATCAAACCATAGCAATTACCAATCATGGAATAACCTAACCAACACAATCAAGCTAACAAAACACATAACAACATAAACACAAGCTTAAGCAATTACAATAACATTAATTAAATGGCATAAAGAATTAAAGAAACCCACTTACTTAGATAGATTTGATAAGGATTTTCCCCTAGCTTTTCCCTTTTTTCTTTCCTTCCTTTCCTTTCTTTTCTTTTTCTCTCTTTCCTTGCCGTGAATTTCTCTCCCTTTTCTCACAAATAGGTTTTTCTCTTCCTTTGGGTGCTACGGTTTTGGCCTAAAATTTTCAGCCATCTTCCCATTTTACTAACATATATACTTGCTTTTCGTTCCCATAAATAAAGGTTACAAGTTTCTCAAACCAATTTAACAAAGTGTAAGGCAATTAGGTGAGTCATGGGACAAATGGCGGGTTTGAATGGGTTTGGGAGTGAGTTGCCTTCCAAGCATTTAATTAAGGTGATTAGGTGTCTAATGGTCAACCAACTAGATAATTAGGCTAACTAAGTCTTCAAAATAATTTGGTTCTAGTGAAAAAGTCCCTTAAGCTAGTTTAGTTTCAGTCATACACATACACCTCAAATCTGATTGTAGTAGCTATATTATAGGGTAGCCCCTTATCAAGCAACAACGTTCTATTTCTTGACACAATTAAATCTATAATTTTTATATTAGAAACTAGGTATATTAATTCAAAAAATATCCAAAATTTAGGTTAAAATACCAATCACATGATTAATAACATAATTTTGAAGTTTAAGGATCAATTTGTCCAACGAGTAGTTCATCTAGAATAGTATATACTAAAATGAGCATAACGTTTTTTATATAAACCTAATAAGAAAAATATTTTATAGAGGGGTATTTGAGACATATATAAACAACTTTTATTCTTTAAGCTTCACAAAAAAATCAACCTAAGGTCCTTGAATAGGCCACACAAAATTAAAATAGAATCTAATTCTCAAGAACACCGATTTTGCATAGTTGATTCTTCTAATAATTAAACCATCAATCTCAAGTAAAATTGCTTTAATTTAACAAAAATCATACATTTCAAGCATTAATTTCTCATGGTGTAATTTTCCAAAATTTCATTCCATAAATACTCAAATGGCACACATACACAATCACACCTTCACTTATTTGAATAGTCCGACCCATATATATATATATATATATATATATATATATAATGAAGGATTTTCATAGGGGTTACATTTCTCTCCCCCTTAAAAGAAATTTCATTCTCAAAATTGACCTATTCGAATAACACTCGGGTATTTATCTCTCATTTCCTCCTCTCGCTCCCGGGTCATTTCCTCGAGGTTATGATTTTTTCATAAAACTTTAACTAGACTAATCTCCCTATTCCTTAACCGTTTGACTTGCCTATCAAGAATCCGTATTGGTCTTTATTCATATGTTAAATCTAAAGTGAGATTTGGTGGCTCTATCTTCGAATTTGACTTAGCTCTCCTACGCACTTCCTTAGCATGGACACATGGAATACATTATGTACTCCCGCTAACGATGGCGGTAGTAATAGGTGATAGGCCTTATTGCCTATCGGTCCGAGTATTTCAAATGGTCCAATGTATCATGGACTTAACTTCTCGTTTTTCCTAAATCATAGTATGCCCTTCGTTGGTGAAACTTTGAAAAATACATAGTCAACGACTATAAACTCTAGATCCTTCCCTGCTCTTATCGACGTAGCTTTTTTATCTACTTTGAGGTGTTTTCATCCGTTGGCGGATCTTTTCCACCACCTCGGTCATTTGCTACACCGAGCTTTGGTCCTAGTAACTTCCTTTCCCCTATCTCATCCCAAAGCATGAGAGATCTACATCGTCGCCCATACAAAGCTTCATAGGGAGCCATCCTAATTGAAGCTTGGTAGCTATTGTTATATGCAATTCAGCTAAGCATGCGTATCTCGTCCCATTTTTTGAACCAATCGAAACACATGCTCACGGCATATCTTCCAAAATCTAGATCGAGTTGTTTGGATTATCCATCAATTTATGGATGATAAATCATGCTGAAGTTTAGCTTTGTACCCATGGCCTTGTGCAAACTCTTTCAAAATGCAAAGGTGAATCTAGGATCTCGATCCGACACAATTGAAATCAAAATCCCATGTAATTTTAAAATTTCATCAAGGTACAACTATGCATACTAGTTTAGATTGTAGGTGGTTTTGACTGGAAGAAAATGCATCGATATGGTCGGCCTATCTACGATCACCTAGATAGCATTCGACCCTCTTTCCGACCTTGGCAATCCACATGAGGAAATCCATTGTTCTATGATCCCACTTTTATTTGGGAATTGCCAATGATTTTAACATTCCCGAGGGCCTTTGGTGTTCCGCCTTTACTTGTTGACAAATCGACATTTGGTCACAAACTTAGCTATGTCCTTCTTCATTTCGAGCCACCAATAACTTTGTCGTAAGTCTCGATAAATATTCATACCTCCCAAGTGTATCGATTAGGGAGTTGCGTGCACTTCTTTTAGTATGTCCTCTTTCATGTCTTCCACTAAGGGAACACATAACCTTCCTTTAAACCTAATTATGTCTTTGTCATCCATTGTAAAATTGGATTCCTTCCCAACCCTCATGTTTTTCTTTAATTCACTTAGCTTTTCATCCGTTTCGTTGCCCCATCCGAATCCTTTCCTGCAGAGGGTCGGATTACCAAAATTGATAAAATGCTCTCATGACCTATCGAATTATCTCCAGTTCTAGATTTTCTAAGTCTCTTACGAACAACAATTGGATTAATCGCATCATTGTTATCGATTTTCTACTTAAGGCATTGACAAAAACATTAGCTTTACTTAGATGATAATTGATCATATAGTCATAATCCTTCTCTAACGACCTTCTCTGTCTCATATTTATCTCCTTTTGTGTGAAGATATATCGTAAGATTTTATGATTCGTATATATCTCACACTTGACACCATATAAATAGTCTTTAGATTTTTAGGGAAAAGACTACCGTCGCTAGTTCTAGATCATGCGTCGAATAATTTCATTCATATTCTTTCAATTGCCATAATGTATAGGCGACTACCTTCCCATTTTGCATCCACACCGCTCCTAACCCATTTTTAGAAGCGTCACTATACACCATAAAGTTTCCAACCTCGAACGGAACCATCGGCACTAGGGTCGTGATGAACCTTCATTTTAGCTCTTGCAAGCTCTCCTCACAAGCATTTGTCCACTTGGAACTTAATGCTCTTTTTCATCAAGTTAGTAAGAGGCCTAGCTATCTTCGAGAAGGCCTCTATAAATCTTCGATAATAACCAGCTATGCCTTCCTTCGTTACTACATGGCCTAGAAGAGCCACTTGTCCCTTATGCTCCCTCAATGTTTGTAAGGTTGTTCTCAAATGTCCCTTATGCTCCTCCTTGTTTCGAGAATAGACTAGGATATCATCAATGAACATGATGGTAAACTTATCCAAGAACTCCTTTAAGATTCGATTCATCAAGTCCATAAAAGCGACCGGGGCGTTGGTCAACCCAAACGGCATTACTAGGAACTCAAAGTGTCCGTATCTTGTCTTGAATAACATTTTCTTCACATCTTCCGATCTCACCCTCAATCGACGGTACCCCGATTTCAAGTCTATTTTGGAAAACACTCGTTGCTTTTTGTAATTGATCGAATAAATCATTAATTTGGAGTAACGGGTACTTATTCTTAACTATCACCCGATTCAACTCTTGATAGTCAATACATAGTCTTAGATCGCCATCCTTCTTTTTCATAGGATCTCAATCTAACACAATTGAAATCGAAATCCCATGTAATCTTACAATTTCATCAAGGTACAACTACGCATACTAGTTTAGATTGCGGGTGGTTTTGACTGGAAGAAAATATGCCGATTTGGTCAGCCTATCTACGATCACCCGGATAACATCCGACCCTATTTTTTACCTTGGCAATCCCATGAAGAAATCCATTGTTATATGCTCCCACTTCCATTTGGGAATTGCCAAAGATTTTAACGTTCCTAAGGGCCTTTGGTGCTCTGCCTTTACCTATTGACAACTCGACACTTGGCCACAAACTTAGCTATGTCCTTCTTCATTCCGAGCCACCAATAACTTTATCGCAAGTCCCGGTACATATTCGTACCTCCCGGGTATATTGAATAGGGAGTTGCATAAACTTCTTTTAGTATGTCCTCTTTCACGTCTTCCACCGAGGCAACACACAACCTTCCTTTAAATATAATTATGTCTTTATCATCCACTACAAAATTGGATTCCTTCATAACCTTCATAATTTTCTTTAATTCACTTAGCTTTTCATCTATTTCCTGCCCCATCTAAATCCTTTCCTACGAGTGGACTGGACTACCAAAATTGATAAATTACCCTCATGACCTATCGAAATTATCTCTAATTCTAGCTTTTCTAGGTCTCTCACTAACGATGGTTGGATTACCCACATCGTTGCTATTAATTTTTTACTTAAGGCATTGGCAACAACATTAGCTTTACCCGAGTGATAATTGATCATACGGTCATAATCCTTCACCAGCTCTAACCACCTTTTTTGATGTTCGGCTCCTTTTGTGTGAAGATATATCGTAAGCTTTTATGATTCATATATATCTCACACTTGACACCATATAAATAGGACCTCTAGATTTTTAGGGCAAAGACTACCAACGCAAGTTCTAGATCATGCATCGGATAATTTCGTTCATATTCCTTCAATTTTCGTGACGTATAGGTGACTACCTTCCCATTCCGCATCGACACCGCTCCTAACCCATTTTTAGAAGTGTCACTATACACCA
Source organism: Dovyalis caffra (assembly GCA_963924115.1). Classification (NCBI taxonomy): domain Eukaryota; kingdom Viridiplantae; phylum Streptophyta; class Magnoliopsida; order Malpighiales; family Salicaceae; genus Dovyalis; species Dovyalis caffra. The sequence continues at coordinate 165,222 of CAWUPB010000515.1, read as the reverse complement.
CAAAGTTTCCAACCTCGACCGAAACCGTCAACACTAGGGTCGTGACGAACCTTCATTTTAGCTCTTGCAAGCTCTCCTCACAAGCATCTATCTATTGGAATTTAATGCTCTTTCTCATCAAGTTAGTAAGAGGCTCGGCTATCTTCGAGAAGCCCTCCATAAATCTTCGATATTAACCGAATAGCCCTAAGAAACTTCGTACCTTCGATGCATTTTTCAAGATAGGCCAATTCCGGATAGATTGTTCTTTCTATCTACTGCTATGCCTTCCTTTGTTACTACATGGCCTAAAAGAGTCACTTGTTCTTGCCAAAATTCGCATTTCTTGAATGTCGTTACCCGACGTCGGACGGGACTCCTCGAAATATCTAAAATTAGGCTGAATATTTAAAAATTTATCTATAGAGTTTGGAGTCACCACCTAGTATTGAAGGAACTAGGAACCTAAAATGGACAACTGGTTCGGAGACTCTCCGGTAAGGAGTTGGTTATGCTTTTGGAAAGATATCGATCGCCCAAAAGCGATCTTTTTCGAAAAAAGGTACCACGTCTAGTTTAGCTCTAAATTTATCTCCTAAAATATTTTATTTACGTCAAATTATTTTTTGATTCTTAATCTCTGTTTTTTTTTAGACAAATCGAATTTTTTAGTTTTGAGCGTGGTATCGTATTGAAACGATCGTCGGTCCCCTTTGTCGGGCGACACGTTGATTCAAACATCGGATCCACCTTAAGCCTTAACACAATCGGTGTGTTGAAGGGTATCTTGATTTAAACAATGATTTTTTTGTAACGTCGGTCCCAATCAAATAGGAGACTTCATCGAGAATTTTAGATTTTTTGTTACGTCGGTCCCTATTAGATAGTAGACTTCATCGAAAAGAAAAAAATATATATATTTTTTATTTTTTTTAAAGAAAATTTTTAATTTTTAATTAACTAAAATCAACTGAAATTTTTTTAAAAAATTAAATATATCGAAATCATCGTCCATCCCTAATAAATAGGAGACTCGTTGATACAATATTTTAATCATAAAAAAAAGAAAAAGAAAAAATCTCATGTTAAAATAAATTTCACAACTATGTATCTTCAAATTTTCTAACATACATATGTAAAATAAAAAAAAAACTACAAAACACATAAATAAATGAAACGAGTCCAAAATTCACCTATATTGTAAAATTACCAAAATGCCCCTGGAATGCCAAGAGTCATTGCCAAGTGACCGTTTGCCTTCGGTGACCATTCGAGCATGTGGACCACCCGGCCTTGTAGATCGGATTATTTCAAGTCCAATGGTGGTGTTATCGACCTAAGAAAACGTCGGAGGAGGGAGATCGGAGCCTCAAAAGGTTCGACCGGATCTCCCTTCTTCATCGAAGATGAATTTGACCTCTTCTCGGGATTCCAAGCGGACCGATCGACTTGCAAGGTTGAGAGAAGAAGTTACGTGGTGGTTAGGACCTCCAATTCTTATTATATCGACCAATTTTTTCGAGTCTACCAAAATGGGTAAAAAACGAGTCTCTTTCAATTAAACTATTTTTCGATGTCGTTAGGTCGAGATTTTTGAATGGAAGCACTCAAGGGAGATGGGATATCGGTTCCGTACTAGTGATTCTTATGTTGGTGATCGAGTTCGGAGAACCGATCGGGTATTTATTCGGGTCGAGTCGTTGTGGTTTGATCTTCGATTTCTCTCTCCTCCGTGATTGTTTCTATCTCCAACCGATGTTGATGGACCGATCTAGTGATCGGCTACATGAGGGTGTGTTGATCAAGGTCAAAATCGGATCGAAAAATGATCAATTGAGGCTCAAAAGTTTCGAGTTGGGTAAACGGGTCTAGTTTGATGGGTTAGGGCGCGTTTGGCTATTTTCAATTAGGTTTTCGGTATTTTTTTTCGTTTTTTTGTTTCTAGCTACTTTTTTTCTTCTCTTTTGTTTTTTTGGCTGGCATTTTTTTTCCCAAGCAAATTGGAATTCAAAAGCTTTTTATAGGCCGAAACCTCCTAAAATTTCTCTCAAAATCAATTCAAATTTTAACGGTCGAATCTTAATTTTGAGATTTGATTAGCTAAAAATAAGGAGCTTCCAATTTAAAAAGATTTGGGAAAGATTTCAACAGATTTTTGAATGATTTTAGGGAGGTTTAATATTTTTTATATTTTTTGTCTTTTTTCCTTTTTTGTTTTTTTTTTGTTTTTTTGTTTTTTTTCCTTTAAAGGAACCAAAATTGGGTTATGACGAGTTGCCCCCTCTTTACAATGCTTACGATGCAAATCTTAGCTAAAGTGTGAACTTCATAATAGATTTGTTTAGTGAGCTTGTAAAGAGATTCTTTTCTTTTTTTTCTTTTTTTTTATGGAAAAATAAATGTGTAATTCACGAAAAATTAAGTACATAGTACATGAAAAATAAACGATGCGAGTATATGGCCTTGTTGTAAAGGGCAACTTACCCTAAAAATTAAACATGCGAGTGTGTGGTCTTATTGTAAAAGGGCGACCTACCTTAAAAATTTAAACATGCAAATGTATGGCCTTATTGTAAAGGACGACCTACCCTAGAAATTGAATATGCAATGGTACGTTGTGAGGCGACCCTACCTAAAAGAATGGTCTATTTTAAGGTGACCCTATCTAAGTAAATGATCTATTATTAGGCAATCCCGCTCGAAAGAATGGTCTATTGTGAGGTGACCCTACCTAAGTGAATGATCTATTATTAGGCGATCCTGCTTGAAAGAATGGTCAATTGAGATGTAACCCTACTTAAGTGAATGATCTATTATTAGGCGATCCCGCTCGAAAGAATAGTCAATTGAGAGGTGATCCTACCTAATTGGATGATCTATTATTAGGCGATCCCGCTCGAAAGAATGGTCTATTGGGAGGTGACCCTACCTAAGTGAATGATCTATTATTTGGCAATCCTGCTCGAAGGAATGGTCAATTGAGAGGTGACCCTCCCTACCTAAGTGAATGATCTATTATTAGGCGATCTTGTCCGAAAAAATGGTCAATTGAGAGTTTACCCTACCTAAGTGAATGATCTATTATTAGGCGATCCTACCCGAAAGAATGATCTATTACAAGGTGACCCTACTTAAGTGAATGATCTATTATTAGGCGATCCTAAGAATAGTCTATTGCGAGGTGACCCTACCTAAGTGAATGATTTATTATTAGGCGATCCTACCTAAAAGAATGGTCTATTGCGGGTGACCCTACCTAAGTGAATGATCCGTTATTAGGCGATCCTACCCGAAAGAATGGTCTATTGCGAGGTGACCCTACCTAAGTGAATGATCCGTTATTAGGCGATCCTACCCGAAGGAATGGTCTATTATGAGGTGACCTTACCTAAGTGAATGATCTGTTATTAGGCGATTCTTCCGAAAGAATGTATGGAGAAATGTGACCCCTTTTTGGAATTTCGAGTTTGATTGAACGTTCGTTTTTTTCTTGAGTTGAAATTGACAACAATCTTACCCGAGAGAAACATAGGTCGCCCCACCTTGTCGGTACTCAATCCCCTCTTTGCCTCATTTTGGAAATCTGTGTCGGATGTATCTCACGGTACTATTAAAATTTCCTTGCCCTTAAGGCTTGGACCACTTTTCATAGTGAACATGAGCTTTTTCCCTCTTTTTGTTTCTTCAACCAATTGTTCCTTGCTAGATTTTAGAGATGATAACCCACCACATGTTATGATCCACCCTCATGAAACCATACTCGATTGCTTTGATCGTTGGCCAAACTTGATCGAGTCATTTCCTCCCTTAGGATCGTTCTTTGCCCCTAGCTTGATGGCTTTGATCTGCTCCGATTTGAGCACAAAAAAGCATATTATTTAGACATTTGTTCCTTCGGTTGGCATAGCATAATGATGCCATTGTCCGACAAGTTGTTGAACCCAATTAGAGTTTCTAGACTCTTGGTCTTGCCCTTCAAGTATTCTCAATTTAATGAAATGTCATTCGGTTGGGGTACAAAATGCCCTCAAGTGTTGGTTGAGATAAAAAACTTATCATTTTCTTGACATCATCACCGTTTGTGTTCGAATGCTTGTTTCTTGATGCTTGCATCACAATTTGTAAATTGATCTTAAAATTTTTTGTCATCTTTTGAAGAAGATCATAAACATTTGGCTCTTATGGATTGAGTCGTATATTTGAATGATCTTCTTAAAACAATTCAGATTATTTGAACGAAATGTAGAGATGTTTAGATAAAAGTACTCTCATTCATGAAGATATTTAAATTTATTGATCAAAATTCAAATCATGACATTCAAATGCTATGATGCAATTCCTTCAAGAAAGTTGGGTTAAGCAAGCAAAAAAGTGTTTGGTTCATGCAAAGTTTGTATAAAATTTGACATTTGAGGGATTTGAAGGTAATTAATCCAAGATAAGTTCATTTTGGGTAAATGAAAAAGTTTCGAGGAGAAAGTATTTGGAAAAATAAGTGGTTTTGAAGGATAATTTTTCTTTAGAATATCTTGATTCCGTTTATTTTTCCCCCAAGGTTTGTTGATGAAGACTCATGATTAGATGTCATGGAGAATGATAAACAACATACCAACTAATCATATTTTCTTTTTCTCAACCATCACCTTTTTTTTATTTTAAGATTGGAATCCAATAACCTAGGTAAACTGTCTTTGATCGGAAAGACTTGTAAAAGCATGTAATGCGAGGTATGGCATTGAGTTTATAAAAGAAGAATATAAAGGCTTAAAACATGTTTGAAGGTTTTTTGACATAGAATCACTTTATTGTCCATGAAAATCTCTTTAGGTCGCATCGCTTGGACTTTATCACTTTAGCCGTTAGTTGGGTTGCTATGTACTTGAGAAAATTTTTCTAGGCTTGCCACATGGATTTTGTCATTTTGACTATTGACTTTATTTTCTAGCCTTAACTCTCTTTATCTCGTTTGTTGAATTTTGACACCCATCTTGACTTATAATTTTTATGTTCGGGAAGTTTTTTTCTTTTTTTTTTTGTCTCCCCTCTTTTCTTTTTCCTCTTAAGATAATTGATGGGATTCTTTTGGTACAAGTTTTTGAGAGTTTCATTGACCATTCATGGACTATACACTTTGCCCTCGGTGTGAGGGGTGATCCCGATTGGGTTATTATGAAGAAAATCATCAAGCTCAAAGTGGGACGATGAAGGATCAAATTCATGTGAAACATATGAAAGATGGTCTTTCCTCATCTCAAAGACTAATTCACCTATGTCATTACACACTAATCTCTTTTAAACAACGATGATTAATTTAGAGACAATTGATGAATGCTATCATGAGTAGAAGATATATTTTTCATCACTATTTGAGACACCAATCATTGAGCCTTTTCTTTGGGCTTCATTATGTTTTCTTAGGCAACACTTTTCTTTCAAAGGTTAAGTTTGGGAAAGAATAAAGGATTTCTTTTTTTCTTAACAAAATGGAGGATTTCGCTCATTACTTTCTACTCGTAAAGGCTATTAGGAGGATATATCTTTGAAGAAATTATCTCTAGCATATATCCGTCATGTTTTGAAATTTAATCATTTTTTTTTTTTTGCAAAACTTTCTTTGAATGAATTTGCCATTATGCTTCCTTAATGGAGAAAGATGCTAATGCCAAGTAATACTTTCAAATGAACATCTCTTGATTTCAAATCGGATAATATCAAATTACAAAAGGAAACTTAAGCATTCTTTCATTCAAATATACATCTTAACTCATGTATAACCAAAATATTCAACACATAGTTTTCAAAAACCGACAAAATTAAAATACGACATTTGCGGATCGATGAGCATGCATCATCATCATATCTTTCGAGCTCACACCATCTCTTCATTCCATGGATTGGCAACCGTATGGCTTGGTAGTTGATCCATGCTCACATCATGAGTATTTGAATAACTATTAAGGTTGATTCATCCTTTCTTAATCTAAGCCGAGAGCCTTTTTTTGAAAGCGGGAAAATTATTGATATTGTGTCCGGTAGCATCGAATGATATTCGTAACGTTCATTTTGTTGGTACCATATAGGATAAGGAGGGAGTTTTGGTTTGGTAGGAATTGGGGTAATCGATATGGTACTCACTAGATGTTCAAACATCTCACCCAATGAGATAGGTAAGGGTGGTAGTTGTTCAAGTTCTTTTTTGTAGTCTTGGTTGTGAGTTGGTGGATTTTGAAAATGCATGGTAGCTTGAGGGAATTGATTTACTTGGTAAGTTTGGTAAGGTATGTAGGATGGGTTCAATTGATATGATGGGTATGCTTGGTTCATGGTGTTTGTTGGGTTAGGAGTATAGTGGGTGAATGAAGGTTTTGGTTATAGCTATCTTGGTTTTTATGCTTTCTTTGGTTACTCCCTCGATTTTTGGATGGATAAGATCCGAGTCCCGACTGATGTATCTCCTCATCTATTCTCTTGTTATCATCACCCTTTGTCTTTTCGAACCATGAGAAATCTTTCCAGTTTGTAATTGCCCGCTCCACCCTCTTAGCTATGATAACAATATTAGTAAAGTTGGTTGAAACATTACCAATCAAATACTCAAAGTAGAGTGCTTTGAAAGTATTTAAAAATATCGAGATTAACTCATATTTTGGTAATGGTAGATGGATTTGAGTCGCCACCTCGCACCACCTTTGTGCGTACTCCTTAACGATCTCTTTAGACCTTTTTTCCATACCTTGGAGATCCGAACGATTTGGAGTCACTTTCATGTTAAACTTGTATTGCTTAAGAAAAGCATTAGCTAGATCTTTCCATCCTCCGATTTTGGACCCCTCTAACCTTATATACCAACTCAATGCCGATCCGCTTAAGCTCTTATGAAAGAAATGTATGAGTAGTTTTTCATCATGAACAACATCTACCATCTTACTCGTAGTATCCCCTCAAGTGGGTCATAGGACACTGGGTCCCGGTATATTTAGCAAAATCCGGCATCTTAAACTTCCTTGAGATTACCACATCAAGCACTAGACATATTTTAGCGGCTTTGATAGGATCGTAGACATCTAACCCCTCTATTACCCTTAGGCGTTCTTCTAATGCTACGAGTCCGCCCATACTTGGATCTTCGACTACCCTATAACCATGAGTTTCTTCTTCGCATGATCTACGGGGGGCATATGTGGCATTTACGGGACTTGTGGGTCCATGGGATAAGCAAATGCCCTAGCGAGGATGTGAGCCATCAGCCTGAAAAGTTGCTTGATTGTAATTCCTCGACTAATTGAGCGAGTGGAACAACATGAGGTACTTCGAGTTATTCCCGTCCTTGATTAAAGCCACCTTTCCCTCTTAAGGCTTGTTCTAATAGGGATGTCATCCGAGCCACACTCTCTTTTAGCGAGTCAAACTCTTGTTGATCGATTGCCTCCTATCGTGGTCTTTCTTCATTTTCCATTTGATGAGTCCGAAGTCAAGTGTTGTAGACGCGCGGAGGGGATCGAGTGGAGCGATCTATGTTTATTTCACTACGAGTGCAAAAGAAATATATACAAATAAATACTTAATGCAAATGCATGATTTTGAATTAGGTTGGATACCTTTCTTTATTTTGTTGCACATTAAATCATGAAAAAATCCTATCGATGATGGGTTAGAACGAGCTAGTACTCGTTGAGGGCAAAATTACCCCATAGATACTTTGGGCGATTAGGGAGATATGTATACCCCTAATTTCAGTCGTGACTTGATTTTGAAATGATGAAACTACTCTTATTATAAGCACACGAAGGGCGAAACTTTTTGCAGTCTTGACACGAAATTTAAGGGCAAACAATCTCCTTCATCATTTCGAGCTTGCTCAAATCGATCTAAAATCCTTGACCTTATTTATGACTTCTTCGGTCATGATTTAATACAAAGGACAACCTTTAGTAAAAATTACCAAAATACCCTTAGAATACCAAGGGTCGGTATCGACATCATTTGACAATAATTCGTGTCTTAATCGGGTCAACCCTAATAGACAAGATCTAGCTTTTCTATGGTTGGGAAAAACTTGACTAGTCCTAAAGATATTTCAAGTTTCTAGACCGTCAAAATTACCAGTGGGGTAATCCAACCTCTAACCTTATACACTAGAGGTAGAGGAAGGTTATTTCACCATTTCGATGTATAGGTTGAGTTTCGGTCCAAATGAGAGTCCGGAAGAGCATCGGTAAACTTTCATCATACTCGCCTCCAAATCACTCTATCTAATTACTATTATGATTCAGCTCGGGTCCAGAGCTTTTAGAGATTTCCTTCGTGGTGTGGTGGTTAGGACCTCCAATTCTTACTATATCGACCAACTTTTTTCGGTTTACCAAAACGAATCAAAAATAGGTCGCTTTCAATTAAACCATATTTCGATGTCATTGGGTCGAGATTTTTGAATGGAAGCACTCGGGGAGATGGGAGATCGGTTACGTAGTGGTGGTTCTTGTGTTGGTGATCGAAGTTGAGAGAAATGACCGGGTATTTATTTGGGTCGGGTCATGGTGGTTTGATCTTTAATTTCTCTCTCCTCCATGATTATTTCTATCTCCAACCGGTATTGATGGATCGATCTAGTGATGGTCTACATGAGGGTGTGTTGATCGGGGTAAAAATTGGATCGAAAAAGATCAATTGACGCTCAAAAGTTTCGGATGGGTAAACAGTAACCGGGTCTAGTTTGAGGGGTTAAGGCGTGTTTGGCTATTTTCAATTAGGTTTTTGGTTTTTTTTTTTTTTGTTTTCTAGCTATGCTTTTTTTTCTTCTCTTTTTTTTTTGGTCGCCTTTTTTTTCCCCGTGCGAATTGGAATTCAAAAGCTTTTTATCGGTCGAAACCTCCTAAAATTTCTCCCAAAATCAATTCAAATTTTAATTGCCAAATCTTAATTTTGAGATTTGATTAGCTAAAAATAAGGGGCTTCCAATTTAAAAGGATTTGTGAAAGATTTCAACAGATTTTTGAATGATTTTAGGGAGGTTTAATATTTTTTATATTTTATTTCCTTTTTTTGTTTTTTTTTTTTTTCTTTTTTTTTTGTTGTTTTTTTTTCCTTTAAAGGAACCCAAAATTGGGTTATGACATTGAATTTAGCATACAACCGTTGCTCCCTCAATGTCCGCAAGGTTGTTCTCAAATGTCCCTTATGCTCCTCCTTGCTTCGAGAATAGACTAGGATATCATCGATGAACACGATGATAAACTTATCCAAGAACTCCTTCAAGACTCGATTCATCAAGTCCATAAAAGCGACTAGGGCGTTGGTCAACCCAAACGGCATTACTAGGAACTCAAACAGTCTATATCTTATCTTGAATGTCGTTTTCTTCACATCTTCCGATCTCACCCTCTACCGATGATACCACGATTTCAAGTCTATTTTGGAAAGCACTATCGCTCCTTGCAATTGATCAAATAAATCATCAATCCGAGGTAACAAGTATTTATTCTTAATTGTCACTTGATTTAACTCTCGGTAGTTAATAGATAGCCTTAGACTACCATCCTTCTTTTTCATGAAAAGTATTAGAGCTCCTCGAGGTGAGGAACTAGGGCATATGAATCCCTTACCCAATAAGTCATGTAGTTATACCTTTAGCTCTTTCAACTCAACTGGTGCCATCCTATAGGGAGTTTTAGAAATTGAACTCCGTGTTCGGCTCTAGATCAATCTCAAATTCTATCTCCCTCTCCGATGGTAACTAGTCAAACTTTCTAAAAATACATCTAAATTCTCCCTTATTACTTCTATATCTCCTGTTTTTACTTTTGTTCCACCCGACTATCCACCACATGTGCTAAATACCTCCTACACCCTTTTTCCAAGCATCTTTCGAGCCTTTATGGCCAAAACTATCATTAGCCTTACACTCTAATGAGTCGATTTCTAGGTAGGTCAAATACTACCCTTCAAACTCGACAATCAATGATGGCATCATGCCTCGTTAACTAGTCCATTCCTAGAATTAAATCAAAATCTTGGAGGTCCAATACTATCAAGTCGGCCTCTAAGCCTCTATCCTCAATCCGCATAAGACACTACTTAACTAGGCTCGTCGATTCCATAGGTTCTCCGAAGGGACTACTATTAGATATCCTACTATCAATGTTTCGGATTTGACATCTAGGCTTTTTTACTAATGTGCTTGATATAAATGAGTGTGTGGCACCGGATCAATCAAAACATAAGCGGTCGAGCCAAGGATTGAGACATTATTACAAATTACTATCGTGTCCCTCTTGTCGACCTCCTCTTAGGTCATTGTGTAAACCCAAGCTGGTACCCTCCTCAAACTTGGTTTCTACATTGAAGGGTAATTGTAGGATATGTGTCCTAACTTGTGACATACAAAACAAGTTCTTACATTCGACCAACATTCCCCGATATGAAATCTCTCATATCTATTACATCGGGGTTGATTACCCATCACTAGCCATGGTTGATTGCCCATTATTGGTCTCGGTTGACTATTCGGTACTTGTCTTAGAGCATACGGTGCGGGTCTAGCAGTTCATGCATCTCTTGGCCCACCATCGCGATTAAAATTTTTAGGTGGAAATCATCTTAGTGGTTTGGATGAAGAGGTTCCCATTTTAAATGCTTGTCTCTTTTATTGCAACTACTTGGTAATCTCCTTTTGATATTCATCTGCAAACATTGCCTTATCCACCATTTACGAAAATGTATGGGTGGTAGACATCCATACCATGCTCGTAATATTGGTTTTAACTCTACTAAGAATCGATTTCTTTTCAAATTTCATCCCCGGCGATGAATGGGGCGAAGCTACACCCTTATTCAAATTTTTGTACATATTCACACACCAACATTCCATCTTGTTTTAGTTCTAGGAAGTCTTGAATCTTCTCGGCCCTCATATCTATAGTCAAGTATTTATTGCGGAAGACTTCCTTAAGTTCTTCCCATGTTAAGGTAGGCATGTCCACTATTAGTCGTGTGCTCTCCCACCATGTGCAAGCATCCTTAGTCGGCATAAAAATGGCATATAATACTCGCTCATTATTGGTAAATTGTAAGTATTCGAATATCGCTTCTAAGGACTTAATCCATTCCTCTGCTATCAATAGGTTAACACCCTTAATGAATTCCTAAGGATTCATTTTACGAAACCTCTCCATCGCATCATTCCTATGCGGAGACGACAAAGGTGAAGGTTGTTGATGCATAGCCAAGAGCTATCTCATTTGCTCTATATGATCTTGTTGTTGTTTTTGCTGCATCATGTCCATCATATGATTTAAAAAATCCTATTGATTTCGATTATGATCATTGGATGTCCCTTCACCTCTTACTCGTGTTGGATCCTTTCTTGGAATGCTTTAACTTTGTACATGCCATGTTATGCTCACATTAATTTTGGTATCGAGATCAACATATAATGTAAATCATCTAAGTATGTACAAGATTATGCATATGTATCATATATATTAAGCATTTTGTACAAAATAGGCATTTACAAGCACTTCCCCTCTTACGGGTTTTCGTACATATTGACAACCAAAAAGGTGCTCCTATCTACATCGAAATCATATTGAAGCTACTATGTTGCACATTATATCTTCATTGTAGTACGTCTAACATGGTAAATTAATGTATCGGATGCATTATGAAAAGGCACCCTCTACATACCACCGGTTTGTAGCATTGATCGTTGCGGTAAGTGCTATCTTACGAGCAATGCATACGAGTAGACCCTAATTATACATGAGTTGGGTAAGGGTTCTTATAACTTGCACTAGTAGGAAAGCTCAAATCGGGTTTATGTATAAATTGCGATCTATTTGGCTCACCTAGATCTCATTCGGCAATCGTTGGTCCCTTGAAAGGAGAGTCTAGCATATGGTCATCCTCATAAAATCTAAGCTATGATACTACTTAAATGTTGCATCGAGAAAATATTATATGCTGAATCCAATCATGTACTCTAGTGGCATGAGTCACTATACCACGATCCATCGTCATGGTGAGGATATTTAGTTCCACCCAATAAGCGGCTAGAGAGGCGCTCCGTCTATGGGTCCTAGTAACTCGGGGAACACGTTGTACATATGGCATCTACAACGAGAATAATTATAATCATCATTATTTTTTAGGTTATGATCATTACTAATTCAAAAACATACAACAATGACATACATTTATTTAACCAAATAAAAATAATGATTCGACCTTTTTCCATGTAGGAACGTACTTGGTCCTTAGGCTAATACGACACTTAAGACACTACCCAACCTATTAAACCAAAGCTCGATACCAACCTGTGGTGCCCCCTCCCCGACCCACTCGTTAATTACCCAAAAGGAGTGGCTAGGCGAGGAGCGCGTCACGCTAACACAACCAATTCTTGACTTAACCCCAAACACGTACGTGCTCATACATTAAGGACTTATCGTACAACGAAACATATACAATACAATTTACATAACACTAATAAATATAGTAGAATATATTATAATTTTTTTTTACAATACCATCAAAATGTCTACCGATACCCAACCCAAAAATTACAATCAAAATAAACTTTGGTATGTTTGTGTCATGCATGAGCCTTTTCGGAGGATCCGAAAATATCCTTACTACTTTGACTCTTTCCTATCATAACATGAAAATGACAACGAGGTGAGCCGCGACTTAGTAAGTGGATTGATCCACATGATATGCAATGCTTGTCCGACTTCCCACCATACTCATCAATTTTAATTCGGGTACCCTAGGTATTAGAAAGTCTATTATATTTTTAATCTACGTGATTATCGAATCACCTTCGCTAACAATGGAATTATCTCTCATTGTAGCCACTTTTAGCTAGAGTGCATCGTCTAACGAGTACGGGCACACAACTTAGAGTATGCACATAGCTAGACCACTTGTAACACCTCCACCCGAGTCCACTTTCTACTACCTTAGTAGGAGTACTAGGGCGAGGTGCATCATGTTAACACATCCTAACCTATTCCCAATATGATTACGCTTTGGTTCAAAAAACTAATATGACATGGCATATTAGGATGAAATAAATGTATGTAACATAAATTAAATAGCTATTATTATTATAGGCGGTAATAAGTTTCTTTATCAACCCCTAAATTATAGACATACAAAATAAAATCTAATATACAATGCCGCACATGAGCCAATTAGAAGGATCCAAGCGTGTCCTTACTACACTTGTCCTTTTCCTTTTACGAGCATGAAAATAATAATAGAGTGAGCCAAAGCTCGGTAAGCGGGGTGATGCAAATGTAATGTAGATGTTTTGTGATCGCCCACCATACTCATCGGGTTTTTTTGTTTGGGTATCCTAGGTAATTAGCGATCATACTTGTAATGGTGAATACCAAATTATCGAATGCCAACAACAGTATTGTTCCTCGATGTAGTTGCTTGTTGATGGGAATCTTTCGTCTAACGGTATCGCACACAACTAGAGTCCGCACACAATTGGACCACCAATACCCATTAGTTCTATTAAGTTACCAAACCTAACCATATGACTCATTTGTCAAGCTGAATGAATGTTTCTCATACCATTCCCACCATGCTCATGATGCACATGCCAACATGTTTAATGTAATAGACACATCGGGATTACCAAGCCTTACACTATTCCTATTCCCCAAGTACTCGACCCTCACGGGGTTTGGTTTTCCATATTCCTATTGTCCAACCCGTACGGGGTTTCGAGTACCTTGTACCTCATATTCTAATATTCATAGAACTATCTTTCCCATAACCCACATGGTTACCAATTACTCGATCGGTTTTGTTCTGCTTAGATGATGTTATCTCTCATTGTTTGTTTTATCATTTTAGATTAAGTTAATTTCTCAATTTAATACCTTGGACATTCCTTACGCTATTTTCCTCGATTGGGCCTACTTAGACCATGTTGGCTTAACTAACCCATTTTATACCAAATTATGTTATTGGGCATATGATTTTGCCTTTAATAGACATTAGCTCAATTATGGCTCGACAATTAGGGTTTGTGGCTTTTTGGTAATTTAATCCTTCCAATTCAAATTTTTATTCCCTATTGGGCTTGGTTGACCAGTTAGTCCTTAAATAAATCTTATTAGGCTCAAAAGTCCTTATTTTCTTAAGCTTGCGCCATATGGCCTAAAAGCTGGTTTAAAGTTTTTCCTTCTCAATTTCTTTGATTTTCTTGTGATTTCTTCCCATCTTACCTAATTAATTTACACATCCATTAGATTATGATTGGATTTTAGTCTTTAAATTCCATGGAAAGCTTAATCTTCCTTAATTTAGGTTCCTTCGCCGAATAGGTTTAAAAGGGAGTCTAAATGCTTGCTTCATTCTATCCTTAATTTATTCATTCCTACACTTAGTCCTAGTCCTTAAATTATGGTCCAAATTCATCAAAAAATGGTAAGATATACTCGTGATTATGGTGACTTCAAGGATCACACAAATATATTACAAAAATCCAAACCAAGTCATTCAAACCAACCAACACAAATCAAGTATAACAATTTAAACAATAGCCAAAACAAGTAAATAAATTAAGCACACAAAGAAAAGGAGTTAAAGCATGAATTAACCCACTTAAGTTGAGTTAAGCTTTTCCCTTTTCCTTTTCCTTTTTCCCTCTTTTCCCTCTCTCCTTTCCTTTCTCTTTTTTTTTTCCTTTCTTTCCTCACGGTTTTACCTCTCTTTTCTTTCTTTTGGTGGCTTACGAGATGGGCTCTAAAATTGGTCTAAATCCTTTCATCTTTTCACTCTCTCTTATTTATATACTTGCCTCCTTCATTCTGGAATGGGTTATAAATAGCTAAGCTTAATTGGCCAATGTGTAAATTGAAAGGATGACTAAGGAGATAGGTGGCGGATTTGGAGAGGAAAATGGGGTGACTTGGCTCAAAATGGTTTTAATGAATGTCTTAGGTGTCCAAATTGGTCCTAAACATGTCATTAGCCTAATTAAGTCCTTGATTAACTTGGTTTCATATGGCTAACTCATTTCATTGGAATTTCTATTTTGGAGTTTTTGGAATTTTTCTCTCGAAATTCCAACAGAATGCATGTCCAAACAACCCTCACCCTAATGGACATAACTCTTATTGTATAGGTCCAAACAATTATCAAATTTTATAGAGGTCTAGCCAACAAATAGATAAAAAAACTTTATTCTTTAAGGTTCACCTAGAAATTACCCTAAAGTCCCTAAATAAATCTCATAAGATTCGAGCCAAATCTAGCTCTAAATTTCGAAATTTTACGTTAATTAATTCGAAATTTTCCCAAATTAAATTCCAATTTTTCTAAAATTTTAAAATAGATTTCTTATCATTATCTTACATCCCAAATACTTAGAAACACCATAAAGGATAATTACTTAAATTTTCTAAAATCTTACTCCCGTTATTTTTGACATAATCGTCGAATATACTATTATTGTAAAGTCTCTTTTGAACCCATTCATACTATTACTTTTAAACATGTGTAAACATTTCATGGGGGTTACATTCTCTTTGCCTTAAAAGAATTTCATCCCCGAAATTGACTTATTCGAACAATTCGGGATATTTATCCCTCATCTCTTCCTCACATTCCCGAGTCAATTCTTTGAGGTAGTGATTTGGCCATAAAACTTTAACCAAACCAATTTCCTTGTTCTCGAGTTGTTTTACTCGTCCGTCCGGGACTTGGACTGGTCTCTCCTCATATGTTAAATATACGGTGAGGTCCGGTGGCTTCATTTTCCTAATTTGCCTCGGTTCTCGATGCATTTCTTCAACATAGACACATGGAATACATTATGTATTTACGTTGAGGATGATAGTAGCAACGAGCGATATGCCTTATCACCTACTCGATCTATTATCTCGAACGGGCCTATGTATCATGGGCTTAGTTTTCCCTTTTTCCCAAACTACGAGCATGCCCTTCATCGGTGACACTTTTAGAAATACGTAGTCACCGACTACAAACTC
The DNA here is from genome assembly GCA_963924115.1 of Dovyalis caffra. Taxonomy (NCBI): domain Eukaryota; kingdom Viridiplantae; phylum Streptophyta; class Magnoliopsida; order Malpighiales; family Salicaceae; genus Dovyalis; species Dovyalis caffra. The sequence continues at coordinate 149,236 of CAWUPB010000515.1, read as the reverse complement.
TAGATCTTTCTTCTATTTGTCTACATAACTCTTCCGTATTCTTTGGGTAGCCTTCATTCATTGGCGGATTTACTCGACCACCTATTTCTCTTGCTACACCGGTTCGAGTCCTAGTAGTCTTCTCTCTCCTACCTCATCCTAATTTACAAGAGATCTACATCATTGCCCATATAAAGCTTTATAGGAAGCCATTCCAATCAAAGCTTGATAACTATTGTTAAATGCAAATTGGGCTAGGCGTATGTATCTTTCCCACTTTCTGGACAAATCTAGCATGCGGGCCGTAACATGTCTTCAAAAGTCCGGATCACTCGATTTTGATTGTACGTCCGTACGGGGGTGGTAAGCTATGTTGAAATTCAACCCGGTGCCCATGGCTCATTGTAGACTTTTCCGGAATGAGGAAGTGAGTCTCGAGTCTTGGTTCGATACGATTGAGATCAAAATTCCATGTAACCTCACAATCTCACCCAAGTGCAATTAGGCGTCTTGGTTTAAATTATAGGTGATCTTGATTGGTAAGAAATGAGCTGACTTAGTTAATCGGTCTATGATCACCAAAATAGCATCGAATCCTCTTTCTAACCTTGGTAACCCCATGATGAAATCCATCGTTATATGTTCCCACTTCCATTTAGGTATTGCCAATGGTCGTAACATCCCTGAGGGTCGTTGATGTTCGCCTTTACCTATTGGCGGACTTGACATTCTACTAAAAAGTTGGCACGTCCTTCTTCATTCCGTACCACCGGTAACATTGTCGCATGTTCCAGGTACATCTTAGTGCTTCCTCTGTGTATCAAGTATGAGGTGGTGTATGCTTCTCTCAATATTTCCCTATTCACTTCTTTGATTGAGGGGACGTACAACCTCCCTTTGTACCTTACTATGCCCTTGTCATCTACTATAAAGTTGGGCTCCTCTCTAGCCTTTACTTTCTCCCTAAATTCTTTCAACCTATCATCCGTTTCGTTGCTCCACTCGAATTCTTTTCGGTAGGGTTGGCTGGATAGTGAAGGTTGATAAAATACTTTTATGGCTTATAGAGACTATTTCTAACTTTAGCTTTTCTAAGTCCCTTATGATCGAAGTTTGAATGATTTGTAGTGCGACGATTGACTTTCTACTTAGGGCATCAACAACGATGTTAGCCTTGCCGGGTGATAGTTAATTATGCAATCATAATCTTTTACTAACTTCGATCATCTTCTCTATCTCATATTCAATTCCTTTTGTGTGAAGATATATTGCAATCTCTTGTGGTCCGTATATATCTTACACTTTTCCCCATAGAGGTAATGCCTCTAGATTTTCAAGGCAAAAACTTCCGCTGGTAACTCTAAGTCGTGTGTTGGGGTAATTTCACTCATACTCCTTCAGCTTGTCATGACGCGTAGGCTACCACCTTTACGTTCTACATCAACACCGCTCCTATACTTGTTTTTAGATGCATCACTATAGACTACGAAGTTTCCATCTTTGGATAGAATGGTTAATACGAGGCTATGACTAACCTTCGCTTTAACTCCCGAAAGCTCCTTTCACAAGCATCCGATCCACTGAAATTTGACATTTCTCCTCATCAAGTTAGTAAGGGGCATCGCTATCTTGGAAAATTCCTCAACGAACCTCCGATAATAATCGGCTAGTCCTAAGAAACTTCATACTTCGACACATTCATCAAGGCAAGCTAATTCTGAATTGCTTCCACCTTTTTAGGTCCACTGCTATACCGTCCTTTGTCACCACATGGCCCAAAAAAGCCACTTACCCTAGCTAAAACTCGCACTTCTTAAATTTGGCATACGGTTGCTTTTCCCTTAAAGTCCGCAAGGTAGTCCTTAAGTGGTCCTTATGCTCTTATATACTCCTAGAGTAAACCGGGATGTCATCAATAAAGATGATAATGAATTTATCCAAGAACTCGTTAAAGACTCGATTCATTAGGTGCATAAAAGAAGTCGGACCATTGGTCAATCCAAACCGGATCACTAAAAATTTGTAGTGGTCGTATCTTGTCCGGAATGTCATTTTCTTCACATCTTTCGCTTTTACCCTTAGTCGGCAATCCCTCGATTATAATCTATCTTAGAAAATACTATTGCTCTTTGTAATTAGTCAAACAAATCCTTAATGCGGGGTAATGGTTCCTTTTTTTTAATGGTTACCATGTTTAACTCCCGATAGTCAATGCATAATCGTAAACTATCATCTTTCTTCTTTACAGATAATATTGGCGCTCCCCAAGATGAGAAACTAGGACGTATAAATCCCTTGTTAAGTAAATCCTGCAGTTGTACTTTTAACTCCTTTAACTCGACTAGGGCAATTCACGTAGTGGGCTTTTAAAATTGGAGCTATACCTAGCTCTAGCTCAATCTCAAACTCTACTTACCTTTTTGGTGGTAGTGTAGTCGGACTTTTCGAGAACAAATCTAAAAATTCTCGTACAATGTTTATATCTTCGGGTTTTATCTTAGGCTCCACTTGTTTGTCTACCACATTTACTAGGTATCCCATGCACTCCTTCCCTAGCATCTTTCGAGCTTTTATGACCAAGATAATTGGCACGATATAACATTTTGAATTGGCCTTAAAAATTAATTGCTAGCCTCCAAGTAGATCAAGATCACTCTCCTACCGCAATAATCAATATTAGCACCATGCCGTGTCAACCAATCCATCCTTAATACTATTTCTAAGATCCTATCCTTTATTTTCACCAAGAACCCTCTAATTATGTTCTTTGATTCCATGGTTTCTCTGGAAGGGACTACTATCAAATAGCCTACGGCTAAGATTTCGAGTTAGACACCTAGGCGTTTCATCATTGTACTTGGAAATAAATGAATGTATAGCACTTGGAATCAATTAAAACATATGCAATTAGGCTAAGAATTAAAATATTACGACAAAGCACCATTGAATCTTTTTGTTCGGCTTCCTCCTGCGTCATCGTGTACACTCGAGCGAGGCACCTTTTACGATTTAGGTTTCCATGCTTGGGGATAGTTGTAAGACACGTGTCCTGGCTTATGACATAAATAGCACATTCTTATCTTTGGTCGACACTCCACGGGGTGGAATCTCCCATATTTGTTAATTGGGGTGAACTTCCTCTTGCTTGGTCACGATTGGCAATTTGTGAATGCCCGTGGGACATGTGGTGCGGGTCCACTAGCTTGTGTATTCCCTGGTCCACTTTTTTGATTGAAGTTTCTAGGTGGGATTTGCATCATCGGCCCGGATGAAGAGGCTCCTAACTTAAACATCTACCTCTTTTGTTGTAGTTGTTTTGTAATTTTCTTCGGCCCTCATCGACGATCATCGCCTTATCCACTATTTCGTAAGGGTATGAGTAGCTAATATTCAAACCATGCTTCGAACCCTCGGATCTAATCCTCGCTAAAAAATTGTTCTTCTTCGGGTCCTTGTTTCTCATAATAAATGGGACAAACCTACACCCTTGTTCAAACCTTCGTACATACTCGCCCAATAGCATCCCATCTTGTTTTAACTCCAAAAATTCTTGAATCTTCTTGGCCCGTACATATGTCGTGATGTAATTGTTATAGGAGATTTTTTTGAAGTCCTCCCAAATTAGGGTCGGCACATCTACGATCAATCGTGTGCTCGCCCACCATGTGCGAGCTTCTTTTATTAACATGAAGATGGCACACGGTACTCGCTCATTGTCGATGAATTGTAAATAATCAATTATTGCTTCAAATGACTTGATCCATTCTTCAACTATCATTGGATTCACACCCCCAACAAAGTCTTGAGGGTTCATCCTACGGAACCTCTTTACGGCATCGTTTACGTGCTAGGGGGAGGCTGTTCGTTGCATTGCTAAAAGTTGTCTCATCCGTTCGGCATGCACTTGTTCTTCTTGTTGCATGGTCTATTCTTTGTTCTTGCATGATTTCCATCATCCTATTTAATGTTTCTTGTTGGGTTGTGTTGCTATTATCGAGAGTTCTTTCCTCTTGGGTCATGTTGTTATTATTGAAGGTTCTTCCTCTTCTATGTGCACGTGATTCCTTCTTGGTGGCATGATTTAGCTTTCCATGTATATTATATATGGGTTAGTGTAATATTAAAATCGACGTAAAATGTAAATCATCCATACACATGCAATTTTTTTATTTATTTAGATATTTCATATAACATAAGTATTTACATATACACTCACCTTCTAGAGGTTTTATACCATAATTACAATTAAACATTCCTAGTTACATCTAAAAGCATGAGATAGTTTTTTTTTTTACTAACGCATCTATCGTGCCAAGTTAACGTACCAAACATGACGGGGAAAAGAAGCCTCTGCGATCACTAGTCAATGCATCTATCCATTGCTTGTATGGACTATAAAATGGGTAATGGGTAAGGACGGTCCCCATCCGTACATCAATCGAATGAGGGTACTGTCGGACTTGGGTTGGTAAAAATGCTCGAACCGGATCCCGATAAGAATGTCGACCTATCATGCTCTTCCAAACTTTGTCTAACAATTACCGATCTCCCGATGGGAGAGTTCGATGTAGGGTTATGCTGGAGGAAGTCCAAGTGATAATACTAGTCAAAGGAGGCATTAGCGAACGTGATTCGTCGAAGTAGGTTATGGAATCATAAAATATGCGCCACCGGGTCCTCAAGCTGGAGCCATGGTGAGGTCTGTGTAGCTCGGCCCTAAATGCAACCAAGGCCACCGCTGCTATTGTATCCTAGGCATGCAAGGCACTCGAAACAAAACCAGCATCTACAACGATAAGGTTTGTCGTTAATAATAATTTCAAATGCAATTCCATACATATTACACAATAATAATCATACATAGTTTAAGAGAAACGAAATTAAAAGCACTTAACTAGGAGCGAGGTCGATCCTCGGGCTTATGTGGCATTTATGATTCTACCCAACTTCCTAAACCGAGGCTCGATATCATATCGTAATGCCCCTGCCCCAATCCACTTTCTACTACCCAAGTAAGAGTATCGGGCAAAGCGCGTCACGCTAACACATCCTAACCTACTTCCAATATGATTATGCTTTGGTTCGGAAAACTAATATTACATGGGATATTAGGATGAAATAAATGTACATAACATGAATTAAATAGCTATTATTATTACGAGCGAGTAACAAGTTTCTTTATCAACCCCCAAATTATAGACGAGATAAAATAAAATCTAATATACGGTGCCGTACATGAGCTAGTTAGGAAGATCAACTTGCATCCTTACTACACTATTCTTTTCCTATTATAGCATGAAAATATTAACAAAGTGAGTCGAAGCTCGATAAACGAGGTGATACAAATGTAATACAAATGTTTTGTGATCGCCCACCATACTCATCGGTTTTTTGTTCGGGTATCCTAGGTAATTAGCGATCATAATTTAATGGTGATTACCAAATCATCGAATACTAACAATGGTATTGTTCCTTGATGTAGCTACTGTTGACGACAATCCTTCATCTAACGAGTACCACACACGACTAGAGTACGCACACGGTTGGACCGCTAATACCCATTAGTTACGTTAAGTTACTAAACCTAACCATATGACTCATTTGTCAATTGAATGACTTGTTTCTCATACCATTCCCATCATGCTTATGATGTATATGCCAACATGTTTACTTGTAATAGACACATCGAATTACCAAGCCCTACGCTATTCCTATTCCCTAAGTACTCGACCTTCACGGGGTTTGGTTTTCCATAATCCTATTGTCCAACCCACACGGGGTTTCGAGTACCTTGTACCTCATGTTCTAATATTCATAGAACTATCTTTCTCATAACCCACATGGTTACCGATTACTCATTCGATTTTCTTCTATTTATACGACGTTATCTTTCGTTGTTTATTTTATAGTTTTAGGTTAAGTTCATTCCTCAATCTAATACCTTGGACATTCCTTATGCTACTTCCAACCTTAACCTTTTTTTTGTCCTCGATTAGGCCTACATAGGCCATATTGGCTTAACTAACCCATTTTATCCCAAATTATGTTATTGGGCATACGATTTTGCCTTTCATGGGCGTTGGGCCAATTGTGGCCCGACTGTTAAGGTTTGTGACTTTTTGGTAATTTAATCCTTCCAATTCAAATTTTTATTCCCTATTGGGCTTGGTTGATCCGTTAGTCCTTAAATAAATCTTATTAGGCTCAAAAGTCCTTATTTTCTTAAGTTTGGGCCATATGGCCCAAAAGCTGGTTTAAATTTTTCCTTCTCAATTTCTTTGATTTTCTTGGATTTCTTCCCATCTTACCTAATTAATTTGCACATCCATTAGATTATGATTGGATTTTAGTCTTTAAATTCCATGGAAAGCCTAATCTTGCTTAATTTAGATTCCTTGGCTGAATAGGTTCAAAAGGGAGTCTAAATGCTTGCTTGATTCTCTCCTAATTTATTATTCCCACACGTAGTCCTAGTCCTTAAATTATGGTCCAAATTCATCAGCACATGGTAAGATATACTTGTGAATATAGTGACTTCAAGGATCACACAAATATCTTACAAAAATCCAAACCAAGTCATTTAAACCAACCAACACAAATCAAGCATAACAATTTAAACAATAGCCAAAAAAAGTAAATAAATTAAGCACACAAAGAAAAGGAGTTAAAGCATGAATTAACCCACTTACATTGAGTTAAGCTTTTCCCTTTTTCTTTTCCTTTTTCCCTATTTTCCTTCTCTCCTTTCCTTTCTCTCTTTTTTTTTCTTTCTCTCCTCACGGTTTTACCTTTCTTTTCTTTCTTTTGGTGGCTTACGGGATGGGCTCTAAAATTTGTCTAAATCCTTTCATCTTTTCACTCCTCTCTTATTTATATTTTGGCATCCTTCCTTCTAGAATGGGTTATAAATGGATAAGCTTAATTGGCCAAAGTGTAAAGTAAAAGGATGACTAAGGAGATAGGTGGCAGATTTGGAGAGGAAAATGGGGTGACTTGGCTCAAATGGTTTTAATGAATGGCTTAGGTGTCCAACTCGGTCCTAACCATGTCATTAGCCTAATTAATTCCTTGACTAACTTTTTTTCATATGGCTAACTGATTTCATTGGAATTTCTATTTTGGAATTTTCAGAATTCTTCTCCCAAAATTTTAGTAAAATGCATTTCGAAACAACCCTCACCCTAATAGACATAACTCTTACTATATAGGTCTAAAAATTATCAAATTTTATAGAGGTCTATTCAAAACATAGATGAAAAACTTTCATTCTTTAAGGCTTTCCTAGAAATCACCCTAAAGTCCCTAAATAAATCTCGTAAGGGTCATACGTTCACTTCATCATAATGTTCACCTAATTAGGTTTAAACGCCAACGGTTAACATTTGATGAGATGTGAATTTAATTTGTACGAAGATATTTTTCTTCCACTTAATTTGGTATGCTTAGATATTATTTCATTCTACATTCAAGGTATGTGGCTTTTGGCATTTTGAATTAATTAGCATGTTATGGTATAACTTACCCTTTTCTCTCGAATTTAACACTTTTTGGGCGAATTAGGTTCCAAATAATGTTAAGTTGAATTTTCGGTTTCTCTTTGTGATCTTACCTTTATAACATTATTTTTATCCTTATTTAGGGCCTAATTGAATTAGTACTTACCCAATTGATTTAGTGAAACCAAAAACCCCCCATTTTCCCAAGCTTGGCCGAATGGTCCCAAAATTGGCAAGAATTTATCTTTGTTTTCATATGACTTTTCTTTTCTTTTCTTTTTGAAAAACTAACTAAACCAAGTCTTAAGTACCAAAGGAAGTCCATTCGCACCATTCTTGACCGTATATGACTTCTAGGAAAAACCCTAAAATTTCATTTTTCTTTCCTTCCTACTCCATTTTATTCAAGTCCATACAAATCCCAAATTCACCCACCAAGTTTCGATCAACCAAGTTCCATTAGTCACACCCATCCATACATGGATCTAGCTACATAAAAAACTACCGAAATTTTAAAAAATAACCACATAACTAACTATCACAATCAAACCATAGCAATTACCAATCATGGAACAACCTAACCAACACAATCAAGCCAACAAAAAACATCACAACATAAACACAAGCTTAACCAATTATAATAACATCAATTAAATGGCATAAAGAATTAAAGAAACCCACTTACTTAGATAGATTTGATTAGGATTTTCCCTTATATTTTCCCCTTTTTCATTCCTTCCTTTCCTTTCTTTTCTTTTTCTCTCTTTCCTTGCCATGACTTTCTCTCCCTTTTCTCACAAATGGGTTTTTCTCTCTTCATTTGGGTGCTATGGCTTTGGCCTAAAATTTTCAGCTATCTTCCCATTATACTAAAATATATACTTGATTTTCTTTCCCATAAATCAAGGTTACAAGTGTCTCAAACCAATTTAACAAAGTGTAAGGCAATTAGGTGAGTCATGGGACAAGTGGCGAGTTTGAATGGGTTTAGGGGTGAGTTGGCTTCCAACCATTTAATTAAGGTGCTTAGATTTCTAATGGTCAACCAACTAGATAATTAGGCTAACTAAATCTTCAAAATAATTTTTTTCTAGTGACAAAGTCCCTTGAGCTAGTTTAGTTCCGAGTCATACACATACACCTCAAATCGATTATAGTAGTTGTATTACGGGGCAGCCCTTTATGAAGCAACAACGTCCCATTTCTGAACACAATTAAACCCTATAACTTTTATATTAGACACTAGATATATTAATTCAAAACATATCCAAAATTTAGGTTAAAATACCAATCACATGATTAATAACATAATTTTGAAGTTTAAGAATCAATTTGTCCAACGAGTAGTTCATCTAGAACAATATATACTAAAACGGGCATAAATTTTTCTATATAAACCTAATAAGAAAAATATTTTATAGAGGGGTAGTTGAGAAATATATAAAAAAAAATTATTCTTTATCTTCAGCTAGAAATCAACCTAAGGTCCTTGAATAGGCCACACAAAATTCGGATAGAATCTAATTCTTAAGAACACTAATTTTGCATACTTGATTCTTTTAATAATGAAACCATCAATCTCAAGTAAAATTGCTTTAATTTAACACAAATTATACATTTCAAGCATTAATTTCTCATGGTGTAATTTTCTAAAATGTCATTCCATAAATACTCAAATGGCACACATACCCAATCACACTTTCACTTATTTGAATATTCGGCCCATATATATATATATATATATATATATATAAAAGGATTTTCACGGGAGTTACACTCTACCTCTCCCTTTTTGTCTCTCTTTCTCTCTCACTCTCTCCCTCACTAACACTCTCTCCCCTTCTCTCACTTTCTCTCCATCTCTCCCTCCCTCTCTCTCCCCCTCTTATCCCTCTCTCTCTCTCCCTCTCTTTTCTTATCCTTTCCCTTTATATATCTCTTCCTCCCTCTCTATCTCCCTCTATCTCTCTCTCATCCTTTCTCCCCCTCTATATTTCTCTGCTTCTCTTTCTTTTTCTCTTTCTTTATCTTTCTCTAACACTCTCTATTTCTCTCCCTCTCTTCCTTTCGTCTCTCCCTCTCTAACCCTCACACTCTCTCCCTCTCTCTCATACTTTCCTTCTCTCACTCTCCCTCCCCCTCTCTCCCTCTTCCTCCCCCTCTCACTTTCCCTCTCTCCCTCTCCCTCCTTCTCTCTCTCCTCCCTCCTCGCCCTCTCGCTTTCTTTATCCGAATCTCTATCTCCCTCTCTCTATATCCCTCCCTCTAACTCTCTCCCCCTACTCTCTCTTCCCCTTCCTCTTTCTTTCTCTATCGCTCTCTCTCGCTCTCTCTCCCCCTCTTTTTCTCTCCCTCTCGTACCTCTCTCACACTTCTTTTCTCTCCTTTTCTCCATCTCTCACTCTGTTTTATCCCACTCTATAGCTCTCCCACTCTCTCCCTTTCTCTCTTTTTCTCTCTCCATCTGTCTCCCCCTCTCTCTCTCCTTGTCTCTCTCTTTCTCTAACTCCCTCATTCTCCCTCTCCCTCTTTCTCTCTCTCCCTTTCCCTCACCCTCTTTCACTCCTTCACTCTCCATCTCTACCTTTCTCTCCCTCTCCCTCTCTATCGCCCTTACTCCCTATCTCTCTCCTTCTCTTCTTCTTTTTCTTTCTCTCACATTCTCTTTCCCTATCTCTCCTTCTTACTATCTCTCTCTCTTCCTCTCCTCCCCCTCTCACTACTTCTCCTCTCTCTCCCCCTCTCTCCCTTTAACTCTCTTCCTCTCTTCCCTTCTCTCTCTATTTCTCACTCTCCCTCCCTCTCTTTCTCTCATTCTCCCTCTCTATCTCTTTTTCTCCCTCTCCCTTTCTACCTCTCTCTCTCCCTCTTTCCCCCTCTCTCTTTCTTTCTAAATCTCTCATTCTTCTACTCTCTCCCTCTTCCTCACTCCCTCTCTTTTCTTCGTCCCTCTATCCCCTTCCCTCTCTCCCTCTCTCTTACTCTGTTTAACTCTTGCTTCCACTTCTATCTCCCCATCCCTATCTCTCTCTCCCTCTAACTATGCCTCTCCCTCTTTCCGACTCTCTTCCTTGACCTATACCTCTCCTTTTTTTACTCTCTCCTTCTCGTTCTCTTCATTCTCTCTCTTATTTCTCTCTTTCCCTCTTTCTCTCCCTCTCTCTTCCTCTCCCTCTCATCCTCCCTCTCACTTTCTCCATTCACCTCTATCTCCTCTCCCTCTTATCATCTCTCTTCCTCTCCCTCTTCACCTCTCTCTTCCTCCCTCTCCCTCCCTTTTTCCCTCTCTATCTCCCTCGTCTACTCTCTCCCCCATTATCTCCCTCTCTCTCAATCTATCATTCCCCCTCTCTCTCCTATTCTCCCTCACTCTCCTCTCTATCTCCCTCTCCCTCTCCCCCACTCCTTTTCTCCTTCTCTCGTCACTACCTCTAGCTCTTGCGCTCCTTATCTCTCCCCTCTCTCTTCATCTCTTTCTCTCTCTCTCCCTATCCTTCTCCCTCTTTCTTAATTCGTTACTTTCTCCTTTTGTCTCTCCCACTCTTTCCCTCTTTCTCCCATCCACTATTCTCTCGTTCTCTTTCCTCCTCTCTCTCCCCTCCCTCTCTTGCTCCCCCTCTCTCTTTACCTCTCGCTCCTCTTCTTTTCTCTCTTTCTCTCTTTATATCTCTATTTATCTACCTCTCTCTCTCTCTTACTCTAAATTCTTCAAAGTCTCCCTCCCTCCCTCTCCCTCTTTCCCTCTCTCTCTCCCTTTGTCTCTCCTTCCTTTTAGCTCTCTCTCTTTCTCTCTCTCTCTTTCGCTCCCTCTCCCCCTTGTCTTTCCTCTCTACCTCTCTCCCTATAAATAGGAGGAGAGGTGTGACAAAAAGAGATAAATGCAAACATTGAGATTCAGCCAAGCTAGAAAAAATATATAGCAAAATTCGACCAGCCCTAATACGAAGATAGGGCATACGACCAAGAGAGAAAAAGAGAGAAAATAGTTTTCTCCTAAACCCTTGCAAGCCATACTCTTTCCTCCTTGAATAAGGTTATCACAAAGTTGCCGGGATTGATTTCTAGTGGAAAAACTTAATCAAAAAAGGTGGAGCTAGCACCCCATCAATTTGGAGTGCTTTATTGTGGATATTTGGGTCGCATCGATCATTAATAGAGGCTGGACACTTGGACATCCAATCAAGGAAAAGGAACTTAGACCACACCCATCCATACATGGATCTAGCTAGATACAAAACTACCAAAACATTAACAACTAACCACATAACTAACCATCACAATCAAACCATAGCAATTACCAATCATGGCACAACCTAACCAACACAATTAAGCCAACAAAACACATCACAACATAAACACAAGCTTAACCAATTACAATAACATCAATTAAATGGCATAAAAGATTAAAAAAACCCACTTACTTAGATAGATTTGATTAGGATTTTTCCCTAGGTTTTTCCCTTTTTCTTTCCTTCCTTTGCTTTCTTTTCTTTTTCTCTCTTTCATTGTCGTGACTTTCTCTCTCTTTTCTCACAATTGGTTTTTCTCTCCTTCTTTTGATGGCTACGGGTTTTGCCTAAAATTTTCAGCCATCTTCCCATTTTACTAACATATATACTTGCTTTTCTTTCCCATAAATTAAGGTTACAAGTGTCTCAAATCAATTTAACAAAGTGTAAAGCAATTGGGTGAGTCCTGAGACAAGTTACGAGTTTGATTGGGTTTAGGGGTGAGTTGGCTTTCAAGCATTTAATTAAGGTGTTTAGGTGTCTAATTGTCAAGAAAAAAGATAATTAGGCTAACTAAGTCTTCAAAATATTTTGGTTCCAATGAAAAAGTGCCTTAAGCTAGTTTAGTTCCATTCAAACACATACACCTCAAATTTGTTTGTAGAAGATGCATTATAAGGCAACCCCTTATCAAGCGGGAACGTCTCACTTCTAGACACAATTAAATCCTATAATTTTATATTAGAAACTAGATATATTAATTCAAAACATATCCAAAAATTAGGCTAAAATATCAAGCACATGATTAAAACATAATTTTGAAGATTAAGGATCAATCTGTCATGTAGAACAATATATACTAAAACGGGCATAACTTTTTCTATATAAACCTAATAATCAAAATATTTTATAGAGAGTTATTAAATACATAGATAAAAAACTTTTATTCTTTAAGGTTCACCCAAAAATCAGTATAAGCTCCATGAATAGGCCACACAAAATTCGGACAAAATCTAATTCTCAAGAACACTAATTTTGCATACTTGATTCCTCTAATAATTAAACCATCAATCTCAAGTAAAATTGCTTTAATTTAAAACAAATCATAAATTTCAAGCATTAATTTCTCATGGTGTAATTGTCCAAAAGGTCATTCAATAAATCCTCACTTAAACACCTAGCATGTTGTCATCCCAAAATACTTAAATGGCATATAGACACAATCACACCTTCACATATTTGAATATTCCAGCCTATATATATATTTAAGGATTTTCATAGGGGTTCCATTTCTGTCCCCCTTAAAAGAAATTTTGTCCACAAAATTAGCTTATTTGAATAGTTTCGGGTATGTATCCCTCATTTCTTCCTCTCGCTCCCACGTGACTTCCTCTAAATTGTGATTTGCCCACAAGACATCAATTAAGTAAATCTCCTTATTCCTTAATTGTCTAACCTATCTATCTAGAATCTCAACTGGGCTTTCTTCATAGGTTAAGTCCAGAGTTCGAGTTTGGCGGTTCTGTCTCCAAAATTTGACTAGGCTCTTCAATGCACTTTCTTAGCATGGACACATGGAACACATTATGTACTCCCATTAAGGATGGTGGTAGTAACAGGTGATAAGCCTTATCGTCTATTCGATCTAGGATTTTGGATGGTCCAATATATCGAGAGACTCAATTTTTCTTTCTTCCCAAATCGCGAGTACGCCTTTCATCGGTGAAAATCTTAAGAAAACATAAGTACTAACTATAAATGCCGGATCCTTCCTCCTCATGTCGACATAGCTCTTCTATCTACTTTGGGTCATTTTCATTCATTGGTAAATTTTATCCACCACTTCCACTATCTCGTTGCACTAGCTCTAGTCCTAGCAACTTTCTTTCTCCTCGCTTCATCCCAATGCACGGGGGCCTACATTGTCGCCCATACAAACCTTCATAAAGAGTCTTCCAATTAAAGCTTGGTAGCTATTGTTATATGCAAATTCAACTAAGCATATGTATTTCTCCCATTTTCTAAACCGAGTCTAGAACGTATGCTCGTAGCATATCTTTTAGAATCCGGATCATTCGTTTAGATTGTCCATTAGTTTATGGGTGACAAGTCATACCGAAGTTTAGCTTCGTACCCATGGCCTTGTGAAGACTCTTCCAAAATACAGAGGTGAATCTAAGATCTCGATCCGACACAATTGAAATCGGAATCCCATGTAATCTTACAATTTCATTAAGTTACGAGTTGGGCGTACTAGTTCAAATTATAGGTGGTTTTGACTGGAAGAAAATGCATCGATTTGGTCGACCTATCTACGATCACCCAAATGGCATTCGACCCCCTTTCGATCTTGGTAATCCCATGATGAAATCCATCATGATATGCTCCCATTTATAGAATCACTAAGGATTTTAACATTCTCAAGGGTATTTGATGTTTCGCCTTTACCTCATGATAGACTTGACATCTTGCCATAAAATTAGCTACGTCTTTCTTCATTCCGGGCCATCAATAACTTTATCGTAAGTCCCCGCACATCTTTATGCCTCTCGGATCTATTGAATAGGGAGTTGCATGTGCTTCTTTTAGCATTTCCTCTTTCATGTCTTTCACCGAGAGAACACACAACTTTCCTTTAAATCTAATTATGTTTTTGACATCCGTTACAAAATTGGATTCCTTCTCGACCTTTACGTTTTTCTTCAATTCACTTAGCTTTTCATCCGTGAAGTTAAAAACAGAGGGAGAGTTAGTAAAGATATATATAAATAACTTTTATTCTTTAAGTTTCACCCGAAATCACTCTAAGCTCCATGAATAGGGATTACAAAATTCGGACATGAATCTAATTCTCAAGAACACCGATTTGGCATACTTGATTCCTTTAATAATTAAACCATCAATCTCAAGTAAAATTGTTTTAATTTAACACAAATCATACATTTCAAGCATTAATTTCTTATGGTGTAATTTTTCAAAAGGTCATTCCATAAATCCTCACCTAAACACCTAGCATGTTGTCATTCCAAAATACTCAAATGGCATATAGACATAATCACACCTTCACACATTTGAATATTTCGGCCTATATATACATATATATATATATATACAAGAGGGGGAGAGATAGAGGATGAGAGAGAGAAAAGGATAGATATAGAGATAGAGAGGTAGAGGAAAGCTGAAGCGAGGTAGGGGGAGAGAGAGCGAGGGATAGAGAGAGGAGAGAGGGAGAGAGAGGGAGAGAGGGATAGATATAGAGATAGAGAGGAAGATGAAAGTATAAAAAAGGTAGAGAGAGAGAGGAGGTGAGAGAGGGGGAGAAAGAGAGAGAGAGAGAGGGGAGATAGAGACAAAGCAAGAGGATGAAAGGGAGGGTGAGGTTGAGAGAGGGAGAGGGCAAGCAAGAGAGGGAGAAAGAGTTGAAGAGGGAAGGAGAGAGAGGGAGAAAGAGTTAAAGGGCAAGAGGGATAGAAAGGGAGAGAGGGAGATAGAGAGAGAGAGAGAAGGAAAGAATGGTAGGGAGAGAGGGAGAGAGTAAAAGGAGAGGGAGAGAAAAGGAGAGAGAGAGATAGAGAGAGAGAGAAGGAAGGAATGGTAGGGAGAGAGGGAGAGAGTAGAAAGAGTGGTAGAGATAGAGACGAGGGAAAGGAAGGTAGGGAGAGGGTGGGAGGGAGGAAAGGAATTACAGAGAGGGAATGAGAGTGTAACATCCCCAAGCTAGGACCTAATAAGTTGAGAATATTATCATCATTAGCCACATTCGAAGTGCAATGAATGTAAGCTAACAAAGTACTATGATTTTATTGTCATGTATGTAAGAATATTTATGTGGCAAAAATATTTTAATGACGTTCGGATCCTATTTCTTACTTCGACTCGCTATAAATATTTTACGTTTATGTTGCATTTATTTATAATGATATTTTATTTTAATTTATTTCATTTTACATGTTTGCTAAACTTCTAATCATGTCAATATGTAATAGATAATTTAAAGTAATTATACTACTACTACGATATTATTATTTTATTATTACCGATTCAATTACACACCTTAACTATTTACATATATGACCGATTCTATGTCAACTACTTTGTGCAATGGGTCTATCCGGAAGTCAAACCCTCATCCAAGCTACATGCATCCGATGCCTCCCTCGATAGTTAGCTTCGTAGAAAGTGAGCCATAGTATCTTATTTATCTACACCACAGGGAACCGTATGAGTTACAATCCAATAAGTTGAAATATGCATGTAGTGTACGTACATATGTATGTATGCATAAAACACCGATTTGCATAATGAATAATTTTTTCTTATGTCATAATACATTTCATAAGGAGTCCGAAAATATTTTTTCTATCTTTGGACATGTTCCATTTAGGTACTTAAGGGTTTTCATCACATATGTCTAGTGAACTAGACCCATCCACGGACGCGCCCTACGAGCCTCTAAAAGTGCACGCTTGCACTTGCCCGACCACTGAACCATCACCATCATTGTATGAAAAACCCATGAAGTCTTTTTCTCAAAACCTAAAAGTCATAGAAATCTTTTCCTTTAAAATCATTTTGATTGTTATCGAATAACATGACATAAAATATATTTTCATAACTTAAAACATTATTTATGAGCTAAGCATGCGTATACAATTGCAATGAACCAACATGCTTGTATGAATTCATGAATGCTTACTTTGAATGGTTAGTAACCATGTCATAAGAATCGATATAAAATTGGGCGACCTAATAGCATAGATAACATCAATCCAATATAAATCAAAACCGCTATCATTAGCACATCAATCATCATAACCCAATTCTCATCATCAAT
Organism: Dovyalis caffra; assembly: GCA_963924115.1. Lineage (NCBI taxonomy): Eukaryota > Viridiplantae > Streptophyta > Magnoliopsida > Malpighiales > Salicaceae > Dovyalis > Dovyalis caffra. Next base: position 132,695 of record CAWUPB010000515.1, on the reverse strand, counting down.
CACATTCAAGCATAACCATTATTCATAACCTAATGCATTCATATAACATTTGAAAAAACATAACCATAACATAAAGGAAGATGAACATTTTTGTTTCATTTCTTTGTTCATTAAACTTACCTTTCACTTTACTTTTCACAATTCTTTTTCTTAGGTTCTTAATTATCTTTCCATATTTGGACTTTACAAAATTAAGTATCATTTCATGTTCCAACCTAACTAGGTATTGGTTCATTGATTTAGCGAGGTTCAATTTCGATTTAGGCCTTAATGGGCCTAAGGCCCAATTTTTCTTAACCCAATTTTTCTTTAAATATTTATGAGCCGTTTTCATTCTAAACCATCCTTTTACTGTTATTTGAGTCTGAATCATCAATTTTAAGTTTAAAACTTGGTTTAAAACTAATTCCTCAAAATTCCCATTTAGGCCTAAACTTGACCTCTTTAGAATCCTAACATTTTCTCATTATTTTGTCCCACCATTTTAACCCTAAGTAGCCTAGATATGTAAAAAATATAGGTATTAATTTAATTGAAATTTGAGACTCGAAATCTCATCGAAACTCGTATTGGGCCTTAATGGGTCGAAATTGGGCCCAAACCCATAAAACCCATTTTCTTCAACTTTTGACAAATTTTTCACTTCAACCCATCAAAATATACTTATTTAAGTGTATATGACTTACCAAACTAGAATCATATTGCTTTGAACTCAAACACTAATTTGTTTAGTTTAGGCCAAATATAATTTCTAAAAATTAGTTGATTTTTTCTTCAATTAAAGGGAAAATTTTCATTCCTAAACATTAATTCATGCTCAAATAAGACAGAATCAAGTGTCAAAACACCAATTAAATGAAAGAATTTGAAACCCCCAAATTTGGTTCATGAAGAACCCTAACCTTAATTTTTTTCTTAATTGAGCAATTAAATAAAATCAAGTAATTAAACATGAAATTTTCTTGAAATTAAGCATACTTGTGGTGTAGGTGAGGTTAACTTACTTGTTTGAGCTCTAATTAGACTCTAAAAAGGTAGATTGGTAAAGGATTTCCCTTCCTCTTCTTTTCCTCTAAATTTTTGAATTTGATCTTTGAAATTTTTCCTCGAGAGTTTTAGCTTCCCACTTAAAATTCAAGCTTCTTCCACTAATTAGAGGTGGATAGGATTTATTAAAAATGTTTTGGGTGATTTTTATGTAAAAAATTTGTAAGAGTTTGTTTTGTATTTTTTATTTTTTTCTCTCCTTTTTACCTTTCTAGCACCCCTATTTATATAAAATTTTGTAGACTTATTCACCACATCTTCACCCTTAATATGGGAAAACCTCAACCCTTAATTTGATTCCCAATTATTCATTTGCATTTATCCTAATTTCTAGCCATTTATTCACCTTTTTATTTAACCCTTCCACCTTCTTATTTTTTGCCATAATTTTTACTTGGAAGTCGAAGTAATTAATTCTCTAGGTTAGTCAAAGTTGGAAGGAAAATGATAAATTTTGGTTCTCCAAGTTTCTAGACTTTTCCATAACCCATTCTTCCCTAAGTCCCTCTTTTACGCAAAAACTCACTTCTAATCCTTCCTTTTTAGTGTTTAGGAATAATGTTTAACCCTTAACATTCGCACATAATTTAATTTTGATTATTAGACTTTTAATTTTATGCAATGGAGTCCCTAATTTTATGCTATTTAGTCACCGCTTTTAAAATTCCATTCTATACTTTTCAAAAATCAAATTTCTTTCTAGAATAAATTAAAACATTCATTAAGAGAGTTTGATTTAAAATATCATAATTTGTTTCCCTAATTTAGGCCTTCAATTTATTTATTTAGTGTGAAAATTACACTATTTCCTATAAAAAAATATTCCCTATACTTACTAATATTAATTTAAATTTCCTAGGCACTCTCGCACATCCTATATGATTATTCTATGCTCTTAAAAAAATTTTCTTATACTCTTAAGGTGCCTAATTAGATTCTTTACCTCTAAAAACACTATTCCTACATTTAGAAAATTCAATGAAATATTCACCATATGTAGAAAAATTCATAAAATCATATAAAATAATCTAACACCCTTCTAACAATTATTATAAATAAAAAATATTTTTCATATGCAAACAACATGCTTTAATTAATTTTCTCATGCAATAAATGCTATTCATGTACCGAAAAATCACTAAAATATTCTTTAAGCATGGAAAACTATTTTGACCTTCTAAATATTCTTTTAAGTTTCTAGTAATTATTTCTCATTCTCAAAAATATTTATTTATTTATTTATTTTTACACGGTTTTAATATTAAACTTTTATTACATTCTTATTTTAGCGAGTTACTAGGATTTACATCCTTCCCTCCTTATAAAAATTTCATCCTTGAAATTTACGTTAGAATAATTCGAAGTACTCGCGCTTGCATCTTTGCTTCTCGTTCCCATGTTGCCTCTTCCACTTCATGATTCCTCCATAATAGTTTGACTAGAGGATCTCTTTATTTCATAATTTCTTAACCTCTCGGTTCAAGACTTGCATCGGCCCTTCCTTATAACTAAGATCGGCTCGGAGGTTGAGGAGTTCGCTACTCAATATGTTATTGGGGTCATCCATGTATTTTCGAAGCATAGATACATGAAATGCATTGTGGATTGATGAGAGCAAAGGTGGTAATTCCAACCTATAGGCTCAATCGTAATTTCTCGCTAGTATTTCATAGGGTCTTATATAACATGGACTCAATTTTCCTTTTCATCCGAATCTCATTATGCCTTTTGTAGGGGCTACCTTCAAAAATACTTTATCACCTACCCGGAACTCCAACTCTTTTCTCCTCATGTCGGCATAACGTTTTTATCTACTTTGTGCCATTTTCATTCTCGCTTTGATTTGCTAAACAACACCAGTCTGTTTGTTGGATAAACTCTAGTCCTAACAACTTTCATTCACCTACGTCATCGTAATGTATTGGCGATTAGCACTTTCTCCCGTATAAAGCTTCATAGGGTGTCATCCCAATGCTCAATTGGTAGCTATTATTATAAGCGAACTTAGCCGGTGGTAGATATTTTTTCCAACTTGTCGACCGATCCGAGCACACAAGCCCTCAACATATCTTCTAGTATCTAGTTCACTTGTTTCTTCCGTCCATCCGTTTACGGATGAAAAGCTATGCTAAACTTTAGTTGTGTTTCCATCATCTCGTAGAGGCTTCTCCAAAATTGTGATGTGAATTGAGGGTCTCTATCCGATACGATTGAGATAGGAATTCCATGTAGTCGGATAATTTCTTTTAAATACAATTCGCATATTACTGCATGGAATAAGTCATTTTAATGGTCGAGAAATGAGCCGACTTGGTCAATCGATCTACAATGACCCATATACCATTCGCTCTTCATTTTGATCTCGGTAGACCCAAGACGAAGTCCATCATTATATGTTCCCACTTCCATTATGGGATATCTAAAGGTCTTAATAATCCTAATGGCCTTTGGTGTTCAACCTTGATTTCTTGACATGTCAAGCATCTTGTCACATAGTCAACGACATCCCATTTCATCTCTTTCCACCAATAGGTCTTTTTGAGATCCCGATACATCTTCATACCTCTAGGACGTGTGGTATACGATGTAGCATGGGCTTCTTTTAAATTTCATCCCGTAGCTCCTTTTCATTAGGAATGCATAACCTATTTTGATAGGCTCAAATATCTTCATTATTTGGGGCAAAATCTATCATTTTTCCTTCGGTTACCTTCTATCAAATCTTAAGAAACTCTAGATCTCGTTGTTGTCCTTCTTTAATCCTCTCGCTTCGTATTTGGTCGTATGGTCGGCACACCTAAAAGGTTGCTTCGATTTTACTTCGGGATGACTTCGAGTTGAAGTTTCTCCATGTCTCGCATAATTTATGCTTGTAAGGTCGCAACGGACTTCCTACTCAATGCATCGGTCACAACATTCGTTTTCTCGAGATGATAATGAAACCAAATGTCATGGTCATTGAGCACTTCGAGCCACCTTCTTTGTCTCATATTCAGCTCTTTTTGAGTAAAAATATATTTGAGGATCTTATGATCGGTGTAAATATTACATCGAACACCGTATAAGTAATGCGTCCGGATTTTTAAAGCAAAGATTACTCCATCCAAATCAAGGTCATGAGAAGGATAATTTCTTTTGTAGTCTTTTAATTGTTGAGATGCATAGGCAATCACCTTCCTATCTTGCATTAAGACTACCTCCGGACCAATCCGAGAGGGATCGATATAGACTATGAAATCTTCATTGTCCTTGGGAAGAGCTAATATTGAGGTCGTCGTGAGTCTAAACTTTAGCTCCTGGAAGCTCTGTTCACACTAATTATTCCATTCGAACTTGGCATTCATCCTCATTAATCGAGTAAGTGGCATGGCTATCTTTGAAAATCCCTCCATGAATTTTCGATAATAGCCTACCATCCTAAGAAAACTTCGTACCTCGAAACATTCTTCGACTGCTTCCATTCTTGCATTGCTTGCATCTTGCTAGGATCTACCATAATCCTATCCTTAGTCATAACATGACCAAGGAATGCTACTTGCTCGAGCCAAAATGCACACTTTTTTTAGCTTAGCATAGAATTTATGCTCTCGCAGATGTCTATAATGCCTTCTTTAAATGCTCCTTATGCTCCTCATGACTCTTAGAATATCACGGGATATCATCAATAAACACGATGATGAACTTATCTAAGTATTCATGGAATATTCTATTCATTAAATCCATGAATACGAGTGGGAGCATTGGTTAACCCAAATGGCATCACCAAATACTCATAATGCCCATATTGAGTCCTAAACATCGTCTTCTTTATATCTTTCTCTTTAATTCTCGGCTTGTGATATCTTGATTGAAGATCAATTTTAGAGAACATCGAACTTCCCCTTAACCGATCAAACAAATCGTCAATTCGCGAAAGGGGATACTTATTCTTAATAGTCACTCGGTTTAAGTCTCTATAATCAATACATAACCGTAGTGACCCATCTTTATTTTTCACAAATAGCACTACGGCTCCCCACAACAAACGACTAGGTCGGATATAACCTTTATCCAAGTAGCTCTCGTATATGAGATTTAAGCTCCTATAACTTCGCTTGAGCCATTCGATAGGGTGCTTTAGATATCAATGGTATTCTTAATTTCAATTCAATTTCAAAATCAACCTCCTTTCTCGGTGGTAATCCCGACATACTTTCGGGAAAAACATTCGAGAATTCTTTAACTACCTTAATATCTTCTAATTTTGGGCTTCCCTCCTTTTTAGTATCAACAATGTTCACTAAGTGGCCTCTACACCCTCCTTTTATTAACTTCCAAGCCGTCGTGGTCGACACCATAGTTACCGGTCTCATTCAAGTCCTAGTATGTAACTCAACAAATTGTTCATCTAATAGGTGAAATATCATCTTTTTACCCGTACGAGTCAATCGATGCTCTATTCTTGCATAGGAAATCCATACCAAGAATAATATCAAAGTCTCAAAGGCTCAAGACTATAAGGTCAACGTGTAGGGTAAAATCTCTAATGTTTATTTCACAACCCATAATTACAGCATTAGATTCTAGTGCCTCTCCGGATGGAAGTGCCACCTCATAAGTCATATTTAACATTTTTAGGACCATGCATAGTCGTCTCATCAATGAATGTGCAATAAACGATTGCGTGGCACTCGATTCTATTAGTGCATATGCGGTATAGTTGAGAATTGAAACATTATTGCATATAACATTCACATCCTCCTAGGTTAGGGTATACATGCGTCTAGGTACACGTCGACCTTCCGTTGGTTTCCTCTTTGAACGGTTATTTGCTAGATGTCCAACCTCATGATAGAAATAACACACATTGGTCCCTATCAAAAAATATCCTGTATAAGCACATCCGCACTTTAGACATTTTGGAATACCACAATCCTCAATACTTGGAACTTTACCAAGTGTCTTGCCTTTCTTATTGTCTTTCCTCTAGTTTGGATTGAAAGGCCTTTTCTGCTAGACTACCCTCCAAATTTGTTGGGAGGGATTCGGATCCGAGGCCATGAAGAAAATGTTCCTTCTTCCTTTCCTCACTCTCGATAATGAAAGTAGCATAACAACGACCATGCTCGAGCTTACTAACATATTTGGTGATCGACATGTCTCCTTGTCCGAGTCTGGAGGAATTATTCTATTTTATGGGACCTCACCATGTTAGAAAAATACTTCTCATTGAACCGATCCTTAAACTTGCTCCAGGTGAGTCCCTCATCTCCTAGTGACGCTTATACAATTTCCCACCAATTGCATGCATCGGTAGTCATCATAAAGGTGGTGCACACTACCCGGTCTACATCACTCATGTCGAAGTACTCAAAAATAACCTCTAAGGACTCAATCCATTCTTTCACTACATTAGGATTTGGCTCGCTCCGAATTCCTTCGGATTGAACCTTTGGAACCATTCAACCATTCAACCATTTCTTCGCTTTGTGGTTGACAAGCTCCGGTTAGACCTCGGTGGATCACTTCCAAAATCCTTTGCCTCTATTCCTCATGCCTCTCCTACTTCCATTCTATCATCTCCTGCTACTTCCTAAGTAGCTCCACCAATTCCCCTTCTCGATCACTCGACACTCGACTCGACCCCACGTTACCACTAGCGGCATTATTATTAACCCGTTTGGGTAGCATATTGTTTCCTTGTTTTTACAATCACACATACACAATATTCATTAGGTCATCCATATCACATTATAACTTTAGTATCTGCATAGCATCACATCATTTTCATTCATAACATACAAAACAAACAATCACAATCATCGGTCATCGGACATACTTACCGATTATCGAGAAGCTATCGAGAGGCACGATCCATGTAACTTGGGTGTAGTTGGACAAAGCTGCTTTGATACCATGTCCGTAACATCCCCAACCTAGGGCCTAATAAGTTGAGAATATTACCGTCATTAGCCATATTCAAAGTGCAATGAATGTAAGCTAACAAGGCACTATGATCTTATTGTAATGTATGTAAGAATATTTACATGGTAAAAATATTTTAATGACGTTCGAGTCCTATTTCTTACTTCAACTTCGCTATAAATTTTTTGCGTTTATGTCATGTTTATTTATCATGATATTTTATTTTAATTTATTTCATTTTACATAGTTGCTAAACTTCTAATCATGTCAATATGTAGTGGATAATTTAAAGTAATTATACTACTAGTATGATATTATTATTTTATTATTACCGATTCGATTACACACCTTAACTATTTACACACATGATCGATTCTAAGTTAACTACTCTATGTAATGGGTCTACTCGGAAGCCAAACCCTCATCCAAGCTATATGCGTCCGATGCCTCCCTTGGTAGTCAACTTCGCGAGAAGTAAGTCGTAGTATCTTATTTATCTAAACCACAAGTAACCGTATGAGCTACAACCCAATAAGTTAACGTATGCATGTAGTGTACGTACATGTGTATGTATGCATAAAACACTCGCTATAACTAGTGAATCTTTTTTTCTTATGTCGGAAAACATTTCATAAGCGATCGAAAATCTTTTTTCGTCTTTGGACATGTCCCATTTAGGTACTTCGGGGTTTCCATCACATATGTCCGGTGAACCGACTCGTCCATGGATGCGTCCTACCGAACCTCTAAAAATGCACGTCCGCACTTGCCCGACCACGAACCATTACCATCAATGTTTGAAAAAGCCATGAAGTCTTTTCCTCAAAACCTCAAAGTCATGGAAATCTTTTTCTTTAAAATCATTCCGATTGCTATCAAATAACCATGACATAAAATATATTTTCATGACTTAAAACATTATTTATGAGCTAAGCATGCGTATGCAATTGTAATGAACCAGCATGCTATATGAATTCATGAATGCTTACTTTGAATGGTTATGTAACCATATCATAAGAATCGATATAAAATTGGGCAGCATAATAGCATAAATAACATCAATCCAATATAAATCAACACCGCCATCATTAGCACATCAACCATCGTAACCCAATTCTCATCATCAATCATATTCAAGCATAACCATTATTCATAACCTAATGCATTCATATAACATTTGAAAGAACATAACCATAACATAAAGCAAGATGAACATTTTTATTCCATTTCTTTGTTCATTAAACTTACCTTTCATTTTACTTTCCAAAATTCTTTTTCTTAGGTTCTTAATTATCTTTCCATATTTGGACTTTACAAAATTAAGTATCATTTCATGTTCCAACCTAACTAGGTATTATTTCATTGATTTAGGAGGTTCAATTTCGGTTTGGGCCTTAATGGGCCTAAGGCCCAATTTTTCCTAACCCAATTTTTCTTTAAATTTTTATGTGTCCTTTTCATTCTAAATCATCCTTTTATTCTGCTTTGAGTCTAAATCATCAATTTTAAGTTTTAAAACTAATTCCCCAAAATTCCCATTTAGGCCTAAACTTGACCTTTTTAGAATCCTAACATTTTCTCCTCATTTTGTCCCACCATTTTAACACTAAGTAGCCTAGATATGTAAAAACTATAAGAATTAATTTAATTGAAATTCGGGACCCAAAATCTGATCCAAACCCGTATTAGGTCTTAATTGGCCGAAATTGAGCCCAAACCCATTTTCTTCAACTTTTGACAAATATTTCACTTCAAATCATCAAAATATACTTATTTAAATGTATATGACTCACCAAACCAGAATCAAATTGCTTTGAACTCAAACACTAATTTGTTTAGTTTAGGCCAAATATAATTTCTAAAAATTAGTGGATTTTTTCTTCAATTAAAGTGAAAATTTTCATTCCTAAACATTAATTCATGCTCAAATAAGTCAGAATCAAGTGTCAAAATACCAATTAAATAAAAGAATTCGAAACCCCAAAATTTGATTCATGAAGAACCCTAACCCTATTTTTTTTCTTAATTGAGCAATTAAATAAAATCAAGCAATTAAACATGAAATTGACTTGAAATTAAGCACATTTGTGGTGTAGGTAAGGTTAACTTACTTGTTTGAGCTCCAATTAGACTCTCAAAAGGTAGATTGGTGAAGGATTTTCCTTCCTCCTCTTTTCCTCTAAATTTTTGAATTTGATCTTTGAATTTTTTCCTTAAGAGTTTCGACTTCCCACTTAAAATTCATGCTTCTTCCACTGATTGAAGGTGGATAGAATTTATTAAAAATGTTTTGGGTGATTTTTAAGTGAAAATGTTGTAAGAGTTTCTTTTGTGTTTTCCAATTTTTCCTCTCCTTTTTGTTTTTTTAGACCTCTATTTATATGAAATTTTGTGGAATTATTGACCTTATCTCCACCATTAATGTAGGAAAATCTCGATCCTTAATTCAATTTTCAATCATTTATTTGAATTTGTCCTAATTTTTAACCATTCATTCACCTTTTTATTTAACCCTTCCACCTTCTTATTTTTGGCCATAATTTTTAGTGGAAGTTAGACTTAATTAATGATCTAGGTCGATCAAAGTTGGAGGAAAATGACAAATTTTGGTTCTCCAAGTTTCTAGACTTTTCCATAACCCATTCTTTACTAAGTCCCTCTTTTGTGCAAAAAACTCACTCTAATCCTTCATTTTTTCGTGTTTAGGACTAATTTTTAACTCTTAACATTCTCACATAATTTAATTTGGATTATTAGACTTTTAATTTTATGCAATCGAGTCCCTAATTTTATGCAATTTAGTCTCCACTTTTAAAATTCCATTCTATACTTTTCAAAAATCAAATTTCTTTGTAGAATAAATTTAAAAATTCATTAAGGGATTTTGATTTAAATTTTCATAATTCTTGGCCCTAATTTGAGCCTTTAATTTATTTATTTAGTGTGAAAATTACATTATTTCCTATAAAACAAATTCTCTATACTTACTAAAATTAATTTAAATTTTTTAGGCACTCTCACACATCCTATATGATTATTATATGCTCTTAAAAAAATTTCTCATACTCTTAAGGTGCCTAATTAAATTCTTTACCTCTAAAAATGTTGTTCTTACACTTAGAAAATTCAATGAAATATTCACCATATGTAGAAAAATTCATAAAATCATATAAAATAATCTAACACCCTTCTAACAATTATTCTAAACAAAAAAAAATATTTTTCATACACAAACAACATGCTTTAATTAATTTTCTCATGCAATACTACTATTCATGTACCGAAAAATCACTTAAATAGTCTTTAAGCATGGAAAACTATTTTGACCCTTCTAAATATTCTTTTAAGTTTCAAGTAATTATTTCTCATTCTCAAAATTATTTATTTATTTATTTTCATACGGTTTTAATATTAAACTTTTATTACATTCCTATTTTAGCGGTTACCGGGCATTAAAGAGAGAGAGGAGGAGGAGATAGAGGGGAGGGGAATAGAGAGGGAGAGAGGAAGAGGAAGGGGGAGGGAGGGAGATAGAGAACTAGAGAGAGGGAGAGAGAAGGGGAAGAGAGAGGGATACCGTGAAGGCAAGAGAGAGGGGGAGAGAGGCCTATAGAGAGAAGGGAGTGAGAGAGAGAGCAAGAGAGGAAAGGAGAAACGAGCAAGAGAGGGAGAAGGAGAGATATTAGGGCTAGGGAGAGAGAGATTAGGAGAGAGAGGGTGAGAGAGGGAGGGAGAGAGAAATAGGAGGAGGGAGAGGTAGAATGAGAGAGAAAGGAAAAGAGAGAAAGAGACGAGAGGAAAGAAGGAGAGAGAGAGACGGATAGGAAAAGAAAGAGAGAGAGCGAGAGATGGAGAGACAATGGGAGAGATAATAGGAAGAGGGCAAAGGAGAGACGAGGGAGAGACAAGGGAGAGATGAGAGGGAGAGGGAAAGCGAGAGAGAGGAAGAGTGAGAGGGAGAACGATTGATAGAGAGAGGTAGGGAGAGAGATAATAGGAGAAAGAGGTAGAGAGAGAGAAAGAGAGGGAGAAGGAGAGGGAGAGAGAGAGAGGGATGGAGGGAGAGAAGGAGCTAAAGAGGGGGATAGAGAAAGGGAAAGAGAAAGGAGAGAGAGAGGGAGATAACAAAAGAGAGGGAGAGAGGGTGATGAAGAGATTGAAGGAGAAAGGAGAAGGGGTGAGAGAGAGAGAGAGAGGAAGATGTAGAAGAGAGGGGTAGAGAGAGAAGGAAGAAAGGGATAGAGGGAGAGAGAGGAAGAGAGATGGAGGGGGAGAGAGTGACGGATACAGGCAAAAGAAAGAAGAGAAACGAGAAAAAGAGAGATAGAGAGGGAGGGAGAGGGAGAGAGGTAGGGGGAGAAAGAAAGATAGGGAGATAGTAGGAGAGAGAGGGAGAGACGAGAGGGAGACATAGAGGGAGAGATAGAAAGAGGAAGACAAGGAAAGGGAGGAAAGAGAGAGAGAGAACTAGAGAGAGATGGAGAAAAAAGGAGGGAGAGAGAGAGGGAGAAAGAGGGATAGAGAGTGGGCATTAGAGTGGGAGATAGTGAGAGAAGGGGAGAAGGAGAAGGAGATGGAGGGGGTTAGAGAGGGAGAGGTAAGGAGAGAGGGGAAGGGATGGAGAGAGAGGGAGAATGAGAGAGGGAGAGTTAGATAGAGAGGGAGAGAAAGAGGGGGAGAGAGGGAGAAAGATAGAGAGGTAGAGAGGGAGGGAGAGAGAGGGAGAATGAGAGAGGGAGAGTTAGATAGAGAGGGAGAGAAAGAGGGGGAGAGAGGGAGAAAGATAGAGAGGTAGAGAGGGAGGGAGACACAAAGAGAGAGGAAGAGAAGAAGGAAGAGAGGGGGATAAAGAGTAAGAGAGAGAGAGAGAAAAAGAGAGATAGAGAGTGATAAAGATAAAAGGGAGAGAGAGATAACGGGATAAAAGGAGATAGAGAGAGGGAGGGAGAAAGGATGGAGGAGAGAGAAGAAGAGGGAGAGAGGTATGAAGGGAGAGAGATTGAGAGAGAAAGGGAGAGAGGATTCAGAAGGGATAGAGTGAGGGGAGAGGGGTGAGGGAGAGGGGGAGGAAGAGAGAGGGAGAGAGAAAAGGATAAAGAGGGAGGGATTGAAGGGAGAAAAGGTGAGGGAAGGAGAAAAAGATGGTAAGAGAGAATGAGAGGAAAGGAGAGGGGAAGAAAAGGAGACAAAGATGGATGAAGGGAGAGAGATAATGAGGGGGATAAAGAGTTAGGGATAGAGTGGGAGAGAGTAAAAGAGAGAGGGAGAAGAAGAGGGAGATAGAGGGGGCGAGAAAGGGAGAGAAAAATCAAGATAGGGAGAGGGAGGGAGAGAGAGGGGGAGAGAGGCAAAGGGATAGAGAGAGAGAGAGGGTGAGAGATGTTGAGAGGGAGAGTTAGAGGGAGAGGAAAAGAGAGGGGGAAAGTGAGGAAGGGAAAGAGAAAGGGAGAGAGATAGAGAGGGAGGGGGATAGAGGGAGCAAGAGAGGAGAGAGTGGGAGGGATAGATAGCAAGGGAGAGAGAAGGAAAGAGAGAGGGGGAGAGAGTGATTGAGATAAAAGGGAGAGAGGGAGAAAAGGAGGAAGGGAGAGTAGGGGAGGAAAAAAGAGGGAAAAAGATGGGGAGAGAGAGGGAGAAGTAGGAAAGGGTAGAGAGAGAAAAAGGGAAAGAATGAGGGAGAGAGGGGGAGAGAAAGAGAGGAAGGGAGGAAGAGAGGGAGAGAGAGGAAGGGGCGAGACAAAAAGAGTGAGAGAGAGAGGGAGAGAGGGAGAGAGAGAGAGAGGATTGGGGGGAGAGAGTGAGAAATGGATAAAAAGAGAAGGAGAGGGGGAGAGGGAGAAGGAAATAGAGAGAGGGTGGGAGAGACAGGTGAGGGAGAGAGAAAATGCAAGAGGGAGAGGAAGAGGAGAGAAAAGGGAGGGGAAGAGGGAGAGTGCTAGAGGGAAGGAGAGGAAGAGGGGGAGAGAGAGATAGTGATGTATGAAGGGAGATAGAGGGAGGGAGAGGGAGAGAGAGAGGGAGAGGAAGAGAGAGAGAAAGAGGGAGAGTAAGAAGGGGAGAGAAGGAGAGAGAAGCTAAGGGAGAGAGGGAGGTAGAGTAAGAGATGGAGAGAAAAGAAGGGAGTGGAGGGAGAGAAAGAGAGGGAGAAGGAGAGAGAGAGGGAGGTGAGAGATAGAAAGAGATGGAGAGAGAAAGATAGAGAGAGGGAGAGAATAGGGGAGAGAGAGAGAGGGAGAGAGGGCAAAGGGAAAAGGAGAGAGAGGGGGATAGTGGAAGGAAGGCAGAGTGAGATAAAGTGGGTGGGGAAAAGTGGGAGAGGTAGAGAGGGTGAGAGAGAGATAGAGGGAGAGAAAGGGAGGGAGAGGGAGAGAGTGGGGAAGAGGAAGGAAGATGGAATGGGAGAGAGTGAGGGAGATAGAGGGAGGGGGCGGGAGAGTGGAATAGGAAGAAAGAGGAGAGAGAAGGAAGGAGTGAGGGGGAGAAAGGGAGAGAGAGGGAGGGGAGAAAGAGAGAGGGAGGAAGGGAGAGGGAGAGATATCGAGGGATAAAAGAGGGATAGAGGCAAAGAGTGGGAGAGAGAGAGGGAGGGAGAGGGAGGAGAGCGAGAGGGACAAGTGGGAGAGAAAGGAAGAGATAGGGAGAGGTAGAGGAGAGAATGAGGGAGAGAGAAAGAGAGAGAGGGGGAAAGGGAGAGAGGGAGATGGAATGAGGGAGGGAGTGAGAGAGAGCGAGGGAGAGAGGGAGAGGGAAAGATTTAAGAAGTCGAAAAGAGAGAGAGTGGCAAGGAGAGAGAGAGGGAGAAAGAGAGGGTGAGATATGGAGTGAAGGAGAAAGATAATGAGGGAGAGCTAGAGAGAGAAAAGGAGATAGTGATATAAAGAGAGAGATTGGGAGGGATAGAAGGGGGAGAAGAGAGCGAGAGAGGAGAGAGAAATAGAGGGAGAAGGAGTGAGAGAGAGCAAGAGTGGGAGAGAGGGTGGGAGAGAGATGGAGAGAGGAGAGAAAAAGATAGAGTTAATGGAGGGAGGGAGAAAAATAAGGTAGGAGATAGGGGGAGAGGAGGGAAAGAGAGAGAGGGAGAGAGAGTGGGAAGGGGAGAGAATTGGAGAGAGAGGTAGAGAGAGGGAGAGAAAATAGGTGACAGGTGAAGAGAGAGAGAGAGGGAAGGGAGAAAGAGGGAGAGAAGGGAAGAGAGAAAAAGGGAGAGAGGAATAGGGGAGAGAGGGGGAGAGAAAGAGGGAGAGAGGTAGAGGGAAAGAAAGAGAGGGAAAAAGGGAGAGGGTGAGATTGGGAGAGAGGAATACGGGAGAGAGAGGGGGAGAGAGGGAGGGAGAGAGGTAGAGGGAAAGAAAGAGAGGGAAAAGGTAGAGGGTGAGATTGGGAGAGAATAGGAGAGAGGGAGAGGGTGAGATTAGGAGAGAGAGGGAGAGAGAGAGGGAGCAAGAGAGAGTGAGAAAGAGTAGGAGAGTGAGAGGGATAGAAGGGGAGAGTGAAAGGGATAGAGGGGAAGGGTGAGAAAAAGTGAGAGAGACGGACGGAATAAGAGAGAGGGAGAGGGATGACGAGAGAGAGGGAGGGAGCAAGAGATAGAGAGGGAGAGGGAATGAGAGACAAGAAGAGAGAGAGTAAAAGAGGGAAAGAGAGAGGGTGGGAGAGAGAGAGGGAGGAAGAGAGGTTAGGAGTGAGAAAAAGAAGAGATAAAATGAGGGAGAGATAGAGAGAGGGAAAGAGGGAGAGGGATAGGGAGAGGAAGAGGAAAAGAGAGATAAGGAGGGAGACAAAGCAAGAGAAGAGGAGGGAGAGAGGGAGGGACAATGAGTGAGAGAGGTAGAGGAAGAGAGAGAGAGGGAGGGACAATGAGTGAGAGAGGTAGAGGAAGAGAGAGAAAGGGAGATATATAGAGAGGGAGAGTTGGAGAGAGAAAGGGAGAGTGAGAGGGTGGGAGCGAGAGAGGGAGGTAGAAGGAGAGAGAGGGAGGGAGAGGGAGGGAGAAAGAGTGGGAGGGAGAGATTGGGAGTGAAGGAGAGAGAGGGAGGAAGTGAGCAAGAGAAAGAGGGTAAGTAGAGGGAGAGGAAGAGAGATGTGAAGAGAGAGGGCGAGTGGGAGAGAGAGAAAGAGAGGAAGTATAAGGGGAAGAGAGAGGGAGAGAGAAGTAGGTTAAGAGAGAAAGGGAGAGAGAGGTAGAGTAAGGTAGATTGGGAGAGAGGGAGGGAAAGATAGGTAGAGAGGGAGATTGGGAGAGTGTGAGAGACAGAGAGAGGTAGAGAGGAAGATTAAGGGAGAGAGAAATATAGAGAGAGGGGATAAAAAGGTAGAGAGAGAAAGATAGATGAAGGGAGAGAGGTATAGAGAAAGAAAAGGAGAGAGGTGGAGAGGAAGAGGGAGGGATAGATGAAGAGGGTGAAAGAAAAACAAAGAGAGGTAGATAGGAAGAGGGAGGGAGAGATAAAGAGGGTATGAGAAATAGGGAAGAAAGAGTGGGATATAGTGAGAGAGAAGATGAGAGAGAGAGGGAGAGAGAGAGTGAAAGAAGGAGAGACAGAGACGGTGGGAAAGGGAAAGAGGGAGAGAGGGAGAGGGAAAAAGAGATAGAGAGAGAGGGAAAGGAAGAGTGAGGGAGGGAGGGAGAAATAAAGAAAAAGAGAGGTAGTGAGGAAGAGAGTGAGAGATAGTGAGGGGAGGGAGAGAGAGGGAGAGATAGGGGGAAAGAGGGGGAGAGTAGGGGGAGAGAGAGGGAGAGAGATAGGTGTTACCGTAGGTGCCCAACATCCAATCATGTTTGGATGGGTTTTTGTTATTGTATTATTGCATCATTTATTTTAATAGTAATAAAGAAGTATTTCTATTAATTCTTATGCTTTATATTTATTAATTCGAGTAGAATTAGATAGAAGTCTTTATGATATGCATTTGCAATAGTGATTGATAGAAAGTTGTGAGACAAGTACTAATGCATATAAATGATATCATCAAATGACCCAAATGGTAGTATTATCAAGAATGGACATTGACTATATGTAGATAGACTTATGAGTACGAATGCTCATGCTATATGATAGAAGTAGTAGATCTCACGTATATTAGCATAGTGATGACAAAGCAAGCACTTAGGTGATTTACGTTGGAGAACATATCACTAGATTTAACTTGTTATGAGAACCCATTTGGTTTAGTCTATGGGAATCTCATACAAGATGGGTATAATTCATCTTAGACTTGAAGTCATCATGGTTATCTCATTAAGGATTTATGCACTTTAACACTCATTTCGATAGACCTAGTAAAGGGTTGTATATGGGCGATTTGTTGGGTGCACTAAGAATCTAATGGAGATAGGAGGATGACTAACATGTAATTCCTTATATGCTAAAGAAGTTATCACATAGCACTTTAATGAATATCTACTCAAGAAATCTATGGCCTAGTAGGAGTACACCAATAGGGCATAGTTGGTTTACTCTAGGAGCTAAGACATTTGAAATCGAAGAAAGCTTGTGTGATCATAATCGAATAAGAGTTATAATCATATTTGAGACACACTATGATAAGTTAACAAAGGACTGAATTGTATGGTAACCATACTCGTGAAAAGTAATAATGGATTAATTAATCCTCTTAAAAAATTAGGTAGTCTTGATGCTATTCTAGAGGCCAATCTTGACTTACGTATCAAGAGATAAAAGAGATGTCTTTTATTCTTGATACATTTTCAACCTATCGAAGAAGTAAAGATATTAGAAAAAGTTTCAAGTATGAAAGTTTCTTATTTTGGAAAGGGTTTTCGAAAATAAAAAGTTCCCTAAAATGGAAACTTTTCTAGTTTAGAAATCAATTTCCTAATTTTGAAGTTAGTTTCGAATCTAGAAGTAAATAACCTAAAATGGAAATGAGTTTCCCAATTTAGGTTAAAGGGTATTTTAGAAAATTTATTTCTAATGTGGGCCACCTAAAATTATCTAAGTTCATTTATTTGGATAGTCAAAATTAATTAATTCGACCAAAATGATTTTGGGTCAATTAAAAGCCTAAAGATATTTTGGTGGAAGAATAAACATGAACCTTATTAGATAAGGATGAATACTTTAAAAATAAAGATCAAAAAGCCTCCATGTTAAATAACTCCTAATTAGTGGAGGATTAAGAAGCAACAATCAAGAGTCCAATAAGGACTAGTTATCGCCCCGTCTCCTTATCCTTAGAGGACAAGGAAACTCTTCCCTAATAAACTCGGAGGAAAGGTGCAATAAAAGGTAAGAAATCAAGAGAGAGAGAGAGAGAGGGAACGAATTTGGCAAAATCAATAGAAACTAAAGCACACGACCTAGAAGAAAAAAAATAAAAAATAGTTTTCTCCAAAAAACCCTTTATGTGCCACCTTCTCTCCCTCTCTCTTAGGTTGTCACAAAATTATTTGGATTAGATCTCCATAAGAAACGCTAAATAAATCAAAAGAGGTGGAGCTAGGGCTCTACTTATTTTGTGTGCTTCTTTATGGTTACTTGGACTACATAAACAATCAATAGAGGTTAGATGCTTAGGCAACTCATTTATTTGGTAAAGAGTTTAGATCTACACTACAAGAGATAATTCTCTATTCATCATTTTAATTCATGAATATAGTTACTTTATTCAATGGCATGATATTGGGCCCTTTAGATGGAGGAAATTTTTGTTTTATTTTGCATTCAATAGGATGCATAATCCTTCACCTCTCTCTCCCTTATCCGTTTTGTCGTTCTCCCTCTCTCTATCTCCTAATCTCTTTCTCTCCTATATCTCTCTCTCCATCTCCCTCTCACTCCCCTCTATCATTCTTTCCTCTCTCTCTTTCCCCTACTCTCCCTCCCTTCCACTCACTCCTTATACCTCTTTCTCCCTCTTCCTCTCTCCTCTCTCACACTCATTCCCTCTCTCTTTCTCCCTCTCTCTCCCCCTTTGTCTCTCCCTCTCCCACTCTCTTTTTGTCCCTCACGTTTCCTCTATACCTTTTTCTACCACTCTCACCCTCTCTCCCCCTTTCCCCTAATAAGTTGCTCCTCCCTCGTACGTTGCTCCTCTCTAATAAGAATTAGATCATACTTGAGTTTGTTTATCTCTCTCTCATCATGCCGACATGTCCTAACTTATTAGGTCCTATGTGGAGTTGGAGGATTTAGCTCATATGGCAATGAAAGTAGAGGGATGAATCTCGACCTCTTATTGTCCTAGGCAAACCTAAAACAAAATCCATTGAAATGTCAATCCAAGGATGGCTAGGAATTGGTAGCGATGTATACAAACCATGAGACTTTACTTTTGACTTAGCTTGCTTACAAACAATACACCTCTCATAAATCCTTACAACGTCCCTTTTCATATGTGACAAGAAGAAATGTTCAGCCACAATATCTAAAGTCTTCCTAACTCCAAAGTGTCCCATTAAACCACCCCTATGTGCCTCATATATAACTAATTCATGCATAGAACTCTCAAGCACACACAACTTATTTTTCCTACATAAAAAACCATCATGCCTATAAAACTTATCAAACTCGGCTTGTTCACAAGCATTATACACATGAGCAAAATTAGAATCAGCTTTATATAATTCCTTAGCAAACTCAAATCCCAAAAATTTTGGACTAAGTGTAGAAATTAGGGCATACCTCTTTGACAATGCATCAACCACCACATTTTCTTTACCTTACTTGTATTTGATGACATACGAATTGTCTCAATGTGTTCCATCCACTTAGCATGTCATTGGTTCAGTTTGCCTTGACCCCTTGAGATGCTTCGATGATTCATGATCCTTATGGATCACAAACTCTCTCGACCACAAGTAATGTTTCCATGTTTCCAATGCTCTCACCTAGGCATACATTTCCTTGTCATACGTGGGATAGTTAAGGTTTGCCTCACTTAACATTTTGTTAAAATAAGCAATTGGCCTTCTTTCTTGCATCAAAATAGCTCCTATGCCAATACTAGAAGCATCACATTCAATTTAAAAAGCTTTTGCAAAATTAGGCAAAGCAAGCAAAGGTGTAGAACTTATCTTTTCTTTAATCAAGTTAAATGCATTATCTTGCTCAATTTCCCATTTAAACCCTACATTCTTTTTAATCACTTCGATTAATGGTGCTGCAATTGAGTTAAAATCCTTAACATATTGTCTATAGAAACTAGCTAGCCCCTAGAAACTACGTACATCACTTACTAACTTAGGTTGCAACCACTCACGAATAGCCTTAACTTTTTCATCATCAACCATGATACCCTTCAAACTAACCACAAACCCAAGAAATATTAACTTATCGGCATAGAAAGAACACTTTTTGAGATTTTCATACAACTTCTCATTACGTAAAACACTTAGAGTAGAACTTAAATGTCCTAGATGCTCATCTAAGTTTTTGCTATACACCAAAATGTCATCAAAGTAAAGCACAACAAATTTTCCAATATATACATGCAAAACATGATTCATCAAACACATGAAAGTACTCGAAGCATTTGTAAGTCCAAACAAGCATTACTAGCCATTCATACAAAACATGCTTATTTTTAAAAGTAGTTTTCATTTCATCTCTTCCTTTCATTCTAATTTGATATAACCACTTTTTAAATCAATTTTTGAAAACACACAAGAACCATGCAGTTCATCTAACATATAATCTAATATAGGAATAGGGTGTCGATACTTTACGGTGCTTTTGTTGATCGCTCGAGAATCGATGCACATCCTCTAGGTTCTATCTTTCTTCAACACAAGTAATACAAGGTCCATAAATGGACTCATGCTCTCTCGTACATAGCCTTTCTTAATTAACTCCTCAATTTGTCATTATAACTCTTTAGTCTCTTCTGGATTGCTTTGGTATGCTCGGCTTATTTTGAATTGATGGTCTAGGAATGAAATTAATTTGATGTTTAATTCCTCTAAATGGTGGCAATCCATTTGGCTCCTCGGGGAACGAATCATCAAACTCCTATAACAAAGACCCAATGGTACTAGGTAAAGTAGAATCAAGCTCATTAGTGTTAAAATAAGCCTCCTCATACAGAAGTACAATCATTGGCTTTAGTGAAAAATAAGCTCTCTTGATGTCACTCTCTATTGCAAAGAAACTATCTCTCTTTCTCTCTTTTTCTTTCGAATTTTTCTTTCCTTTTTCATTCTCATTTTTTTCTTTATCTCTCATTTTTTGTCTCGACCTTTGCTCTTTTTCTCTTAATTTCTTTTTTCAAACTCATTTGATCCTCATAAACTTATTGAGGTGACAAAGGAACAAGTGTTACATTTCTTTTTCACATTACAAAAGAGTATTTATTCTGAAACCCATCATGTTTTACCCTCCCATTAGATTGCCATGGTCTACCTAATAGAATATGACTCGCATGCATTGGCACAACATCTCATAAAATTTCATCCTTGTATCTCCTAATAGAAATTGACACAAGAACATGCTTATTCACCTTGATTTCCCCACAAGCATTCAACCATTATAGCTTGTAAGGTCTAGGATGTTTAAGTATAGGCAATCCTAGCTTCTCAACTAACTATGTGCTTGAAACATTAACACAAGTCCCCCTCATCTATTATAAGGCTACAAACTTTATTGTTCACATCACAACGGGTATGAAAAATAATTCTCTCTTTGTGTATCACCCTCATCTTTCACTTGCATGCTCAAAGCTCACATAATAACTAAGGACTCACCAACCATGAGATACTCCTCTCCCTCACTCTTATTTTCGAATTGGGCTCTTCTTCCGACTTACCCTTAGACTCTATATCCCCATTTTCTTTTGACACCATTGCCCTCCTATTTGGACACCGAGAAGCAATATGACCTCTACCCATACATTTAAGACATCTAATATCCCTATTTCAATTAGTTTGGGAATCGAATTACCTCTTTGATTGGCAATCACCTCCTTGCCTTTGAATGCTTCGATTTTGGACTTAAAGTTAATCCTTTCTTCTTTACCTTAAAATAATTCTATTTTAGGCTTGTGACCAACCATTTCCTCTTTTCAACTCCATTTTGATTTCCGGAGAAAGGTTTCTCCTCTTGATTTGTGTTTCTACTTTCATTGCCATATGAACTAAATCCTTCAACTCCATATAGTGTTGCAGTACGCACTATGTTAGTAGTTTCTTGATTCAAACTATATAGAAACCATGCCATTGTGGCTTCCCGATCCTCATCCATATTAGCCTTTATCAAAGCCATTTCCATTTCTTTATGGTAATCCTCCACACTCATACCTTGAGAAAGCCCATGCAATTTCGGTACATATCTCTTTGATAATAGCTCGAGATAAATCTCCTCCTCATGGAAGCCTTCATTTCATACCATGTGTTAATCGACCTCTCTCATTTCTCCTCCTAGTTATCACAAACCGGTTCCACCAAATGATTATATAATCCATGAATTCAACGACAGCCTATTATCACCTTCGTTTCCTCCGAATAATTATGACAATCAAACAACAATTCTACCTTTTTTTCCCACTATAAATAGACATCTAGATCATTCCTACCCTAAAAGGGTGGGATATTCATCTTAATACTACCTAAATCATGATCCATATTATCTCTTCTTACAAAATTTCTCGGACCCTCTCTATTTAATCTCATTCTACCTAAATCTTCTCGAACACTAAACTCATCATCACTATCATCCATTACTCCCTCATCTACTCGGTTCTCGACCTATCGCCCCTCCTAGATTGGGGTTTCCATGCCTTCATAATTCATTCAATTTAGTATCATGCGGATCCAATCTATCCATCATTTCATTCAACACTCTCTCAACCTCGCTCATAAGCTTGTTGCATGGCTTGATATTATCATTGACCAATCCGATTGCCGACTCCTTCCATGAGATCTTTATCTTTTGACATGAATGTATCTACACAAGAAGATGTTAGTAACAAAAATCCTCATAAATACTCCCTCACATGTTTCCTCGATTTGATGTCACTTAAAACTCGTGTTTACTCTCTTTTAGGCTTTTTCTTTAATACACTCTCAAACTCTAGCCTTTTACCACTCTATTTCACTCCTTTGGTTCTTTCATAAACCGATCCAAACTATACAAGAACTAACCAACTACAAGTGATAAACAATTGCTTGAATCAAATTCACTTTTCAAGGATTAGATTTTGGACAAAATTTGGAATAAGGAATTGTCAAACCAATTCAAACAAGAATTTTAAGCTTTTGGACAATAAGATTGACACTAGACTAACTTGAATTGAATTAAAAAAAAATACAAGTAGATTTTTTTGGAGAGAAACTAATCATAATCGGATAGCACATAAGTTTCTTTTAGCTACCGATATGAAACGCAATAAAAAGACTTTAGAGATACTAAGTTAAGTAAATTTGATAATGAAAACAAGTTGAACACAATCAATTTAGCACACACAAATGATGTTTTTAAGTTATTGATATAGGCAACCAAACTAATTCTTTTTTTTTCTTTTTTAAAAAAATTACTTATTTCAAATGAAATGATACAAATCTGCTATTGCTTTTTATTTTTTTGGTTTTTTTTCAATGGAAAAATATCTTAACAACTCATTTTTGGTAACCTTGGCACATTTTCAATGTAGTGCTATGTTTTTTTTTCTTTTCGGATTTGGAACAAGAAGAAAACTTTAGAACTAGAGAAGAAGATAACGTACGTGATTTAGAACAATTGGATAGAAACAAAGCAAAATCGGACTTCCTTTTCCTTTTTTCTTTTTTTTTTAACTTTGGAACCGACTCAATTTGGACTAAAACGAAACTACAACTACACGAAATGGAACAAAAGAAAAAAAAACCTAATTTAGAGCTAAGCTCCGGTTCCAACCGATGTGAACCCACTTAGCTCGATGGCTAGAGAACCCATTGACAAGAAGGAAGAATTGCTGAAAAGTCAAATCGGATGAGAAGGATATGGATGCCACACTCTAGAAAAGGTTAAAAAGGGATTGATAAGTCATTTCAATGCCACAAGAATCGAATTAGACTCTTGATCGGTTCTAAAATTCAATTTTAAAAAGAATTAAGGTGTGAATTTTCTCACAAAGGTTGATTTGATTCAAAGATTGATTAAACCCAAAAATACATGATGTTTTTACATAAATAGGTGTTGGAAATTTAGAAAGACTAAGTTGATTAAAGTTGCATAAGATCTAATAATCTAAAATATTGGATCCAACAAAGCTTTCAATAAGACTACTTGAAAATAGAAAAAACTCCTTGAATTCAGCATCTAGAATTTTAGCCCCAAAGCTTGATTTTTTTGACTTGAAAATAATGGTGACTTTGGCTTAGAAGTGGGATGATTATATAGTTTCCACTTAAAAATCTTAGCCTAAAACATCAAGATAAGAAAGTTCGGCCAAATTGGACTATAAGTCTAAAACCTTAGCCAAATAACATGGATTAGATTCATAAGGCCCAATTGATGTTGTTCAAGCCTAGTGATGGAGAGATCAGCCCATTGATGTTGAATAAACCCATATAAGGAATCATGAAACTTATTAACCCTAGCCCTTGTGATTAGGCCTAAGATGGCTAATGGATCGACCTCCTCAAGCCCAAGCCCACGGCTAACCTCTTGATTAGCATTTGAATTCTCATCAACCTCTTAATTAGCATTTGGATTCTCATCAAAGAGGGAGAGAAGAAGTTGTTGCTTCCTAATCCTCCAAAGAGATGCCATTAGTTATAAGAGAAATCCTTTAGAAGACTATTTAAGCATGATAGAATTGAGGTCTTCCTCTCTGTCTCTCTCTCAACAAGAAATTTACTTAAATAGGCATCGTAAAAATCAAGTTGTTCATGGAGGTATTAAGTTGGTATTTATCCATTCATTAGAAATGAGAGATAATTGAGCAATTGTCTCATATAGTAAGGATAAATGATCGAAAGAGGGAATTTTACAAGATCGCCTTAATTTACTTTCAAGAGTTTAACTTCGGTTCTACCATTTGTGTTCTCTTTTTGGATTTGTCTAATATGTTCGATTAAGAGCTTAGCAAACTGGAAAGTAATATTCCAACCCTTTTTTCCATGTTAAGGGATGCTCGGTATGAAATTAACAAGAACTATTGGGATCTTCGCCCATAGATAAAGGGATAGAGGCGAAGAGAGCCCATAAAGAGGGAAAGTTAATCAACATATTCTCTTCTTTCTCATAAATCAAAAAAAAATTTCCTTCCTCTCCCTCTCTCCTTCTCAACGAGATTATGCCCCTAATACTCCCTTTCCACGACTCTCCAACGAGGGAGGGCAAGGGAAAGAGAGAGAGGGAGAGAGAGAAGGAGCTAGGTTGGGCTAAAATCAATTCTCACAAACCCTAATGGACTTAAAAGCATATATTGTGGATTAAAGATAGGGAGAGGGAAGGCGATGAAAGGAGAGATACTATATATATTTTCACCGCCAACCAAATATCATTGCCAATCTTTTGGGCCTTTATCTTTAGGTGGGAGAGAGCCCTCACTCGAATAATTGGAGGTGTGGATACTCCCCAAGCGGGATAGGGGTAACCAATTTTATCTTATAGTAATCTTCGATTTTAGTTATAAGGAGAAAGTGATTTACTATTTGGTAGATTAACCATAGTAGGGGAGCTTCTTAGTAATATATTAATCATTAATTTACTATATTGTAAAATATTATCAATAATTATATCAATTAGTATATCAAAAATAATAAGATGATATTATTTTTTTAACTTCATTAATAATATTTAATATAGATAAATAACCTTGTTTCTCAACCCATCTTCGGCTTAGATAATCCTCCTTTCTCTCTCCCTTTCATCATTAAAGTCTAGAGTGAAGGAGAGAGAGGGGTATCAATTTGTCATTTGTGACATGGGTAAAATATTCTCATGGTCGGATAAGAACTCATATTATCTAACCCACTAGAAGGATCATGATGCCAATAGCCTCTATAAAGACCAATTATTTCAACTTGAAAGTATGGTAAACCAATATCTAATATATTATTTTACCCTTAAATGATTTGGGATGAGATATTAACGAGATTTAATAACGTACTTTTAATTATTATAAGGGAACTTGTATTTTCTATAGTAAAATAATATAATATGCCAAATAGTATATTCCATTAAGCAAATAAGATATATGGCATGATATGGGCATTTAAGTATATTAGAGCGAGAATGTTCATATATGATCAATAATAGAGGAGGAAAATACAATGTAATTAATCTCCATTAGGATTTTTTTGCCAAGTTAATGATTTAATTTAGGAGAGAGGGAATGATTAATAGTAAGAGAGTGATAACTTACCATCTCACTCTACCAAATTAGTTTGTCATTGGTTATTCAATTCCATCAATCTAATTCACCCTTTCCAATAGACTCATGTCATTACCATCCCTAATATTCGGAGATATAAAGGAATAAAGTGAGGGATCGATCTTGAAAGTAGAAAGAGATGGATAATATAATCAAAGAGTTATGAGGAGCATGCGAAACATGCCTTCTATTCCTTCTCTATCATCGACAAAGGAATTTGTAAGTTTCTTGGACCTAGCTCTATCTATCTCTTTGAAAGTTATTCAAGAATGAGAGTTACATGAGGAGGCTTATTCCGTAAAAGAATAGGATACGATCTATCCTTGGTATACCCAAAGCTATATAGTAAGGGTATCCCCCTTCTTCTCGAATAAGAAAAATAGTTTAACCTATAATAATTTGGAAGGGTGAACATAACATGGCATACATGACAGATCAAATGGCTTGTCATGTAAGGAGAGGATGAGAGGAGGACGGAGATTACCGCCTATCCCT
Source organism: Dovyalis caffra (assembly GCA_963924115.1). Taxonomy (NCBI): domain Eukaryota; kingdom Viridiplantae; phylum Streptophyta; class Magnoliopsida; order Malpighiales; family Salicaceae; genus Dovyalis; species Dovyalis caffra. The sequence continues at coordinate 106,934 of CAWUPB010000515.1, read as the reverse complement.
ATCTCTCACATGTACATTCTTCTTCAAATCATATATATTTAGATGGATTACAAGAGAACTCCATAATTCTATAGGAAATTATGTTCCTCATGACTCTTAGGTACAATCACTTTGAGAGGTATTCCAATCAAACTACTATTTGGTATCCTCCCTCTATCCCTTACATGCACATATAAATAGGGCCTAAGCTTCCTCTCCCTCTCCCTCTCACTCGTATCTCTCCCCCCCCTTTTTTTTTATTCCCTCTCTTCTTATTTTGGCCATTCTTATATTGTTTCATAAATTCCAAAGTCTATTAGTTGGCATTATGTTAAAAAATTATAAAAGCTGATTTCACCATTAGATTCCTCTCTCCCTCTTAATTCTACAAGAGTATGAGGTTGGCGGGGACCAAATATATTGAACCCCTCTCCACACTCCCTCTCTTTCGCTCTCCCTCTCTCTAACAAAAGAATTAAGATTTATATGAAAGCCTTTATTGTTTGGAGGGATAAACTTAGAAATAATAGTTCATATGATATTATCCTATATGGAGGAAATAAAAGGAAATAGAGGAAGTAAGAATGTCTTGGTTAATAGATCACATCAACTTATTACATAGTAATCTTCAATCTATTAATAGCCAAAATATTAGGAGAGTGAGTTGGAGAGAGAATAAGAGTTAAAGCTAATATTCTCACCTCCATTAGCCAATTATTTAGGAGAGTATGTCATATACTATCCCATATGTTGGCTATTAGTAATCTATTAACCAATACATTTTTACTTCCTTTATTTCTTGCTCTCTTTTTACCTTACTCTCTCCATTCTACCTTTTCCTCTTCCTCTCCCTTCTCTCCCTCTCTATATCTCTCCCTCTCTCTCCCTCCCTCTTCCTCTCTCCCTCTCCCCACCTATCTCCCTCTATCTCTCTCCCTCTATCCCACTCTCCCTCGCTTTCCCTATTTCATATTTAGGACTATTAGGGTGATTCACTCTCTCCCATCTCCCTCTTATGGAGAGATGGAGAGAGGGAGAAAGCATCTAATGATAGGGTCTCATAAAAGGGAAAATCGCACTCCGTTGCCACAACATCCAAAAGAGAATTCATGTCAATAAGAACTAGGGGCGCAGATCTTTCACCCTCTCTCCCCTCTCTATCTAGTAGTAATAAAGCTATTAGATTAAGTCCTCTAATCAATAAAGCTGAATATATCCTTTTTCACATGATTGGAGCCTTTACCTAGAGAAAAATGGTTATCTCTCCATTGTTTTTTTGGATCTATATCATAACACCCTAAAATCACTATAGAATCACTTTAGGAGATCATATGAAGGAAGGAAAATAGGGACATGCTAGATAGGAACTTATATACTATCATTTCTAGAAGGGAATGGATTACTAACATAAGCATGGAAGGCCCGTCGATTCTTCTCTCTCTCTCGCCCTCTCTTTCCTAACAAACTTCACCAATTTATCATATATTGGTTAATAGTTATGATAAATTTAGTGAATATCTTATTATATCTGAATAATATTATAATAATTTAATATTATCCAAGATCATATATATAATGATTAATATTGTAGAGAAATTAATATTGTTTTAATATTCACAAGGATCATGAAACTAGATATTACTCGGTTGATAATAAATATAAATTCAATGTGTTGGATTCTTGGAATGATAATAGGGTATTAATCCATCCCTATAACTTGAAAATGAAGATATTAACCTAACCTTCAATATCTACATGATCGTTTTTTAGATCCTTATCCCTCCTTAAATTATAGCTAAGAGGACCAATTAACATAGGGAACCCATCTCTTCTCCTATTGGATATAATCTAAAGGAGAACACCTTATTTCTTGGTCATAAACCTTGTGAAGTGACATAATGACTTAGGGATCATATCCTTTTGGATGACCTAGGGGTTATTAACCAACTCAACCCTCAAATATGTGCTCCACTTGAATAATAGAGGTCAATAGATATTTTACTAGATAATATTAAACTCAAATTTTTTTTAATATCAAATGACCATCTCTCGTTCCCAAGGACTTTGTGAGACAACCGTACTCTCCCTCTAATTGTTACTTAGGAATTAGAGTTAGGGTCTATTTATTAATTCTCCATTCAATCTAGGAGAGGAAGAGGTAACTATTAAAATGGTGAATTTACCTATAAAGAACATAAACAATCAGTTAAGAGAAAGACATGTAAAGGCTAATGATAATTCACCAAATTAGGAGCCTAACGAATTACCCTCTTTGTATTATAATAGTTTATAATACACCATGGGATTATTTAGTAAATTTTAGGTAAATTATATTTGATTTAAATCATCAATAGGTATTATATCAATATTTAATGATATCATTTATAATTGTCTGAAAATCATATTATGCTCCCTAATATGATCTCCACATGAGCAATGTGGCACCAATTTAGGAGAGGAGGGGGTTCTATCACATACCCGTGAATAATCGTCACGGTTCATATCTTGTTTTAACCAAATAATACTATTCTATTCTTCATTTGACCTTCTATCTAATGGTAAGTCTTATGATGAAAGAGAGGAATACATGAGAAAAGGGGGCAATAGATATTAAAAGGACATCTATGGACCATGATTTATTCATAATAATTAGCTTAGCGAGGGTATGCTATAGTTGGATTAGTCTCTATCCGTAGGCATACGATTAGGGGTATGTTCTTGGGAGGGGTGATGTATAGATAATACAATATTATTTGTTAAAACAAGATATGAACTGTTACGATTATTCATGGGTGTGTGATGGATAGTAGACAAATATTTTAGGGGGGCATGATACCATTAAAGTGAGCAAAGAGGGAGAGAGTGGGAGAGGGATAGAGGGACTAGAGTATCTTCTAGTCACTAGGGGTATTTCTATTATATTGCAAAGAACTAATAGTTAGAGGGTGATAATAGATATACTTATGTTAGCATAAAACTATCGCTAGTCTGGATTTGGCCTCTATACAGGAATATAGACTGTAATGGGAATTAAATACAAACTTTCCTCCCAACGGTCACCAAGAACTTGTTTGGTCAGCTATATTCCAAAGGCTACGCTATATCGCCTCAATACCTCTCTTAATCAAGGCGGGATATTGTATCATTATTATTCTGATAATAGGGAAAGTCTATATTTAATTCCCATTACAATCTATATTCCTATATACAAGCCAAATTTGGACTAACTATAGTTTTATGCTAACATAAGTATATCTATTATCACCCATCTAACAATATATCCTTTTGGAAAAGTATTATAAGCTATCCCTGTAATCGACCTATCTTAAGTGACCCTAACTTAGTGATTACCATCTAAACATGGAAAGTAATAATAAGATGTTTAATACGATCACATCTTATTTATACTGGAAGGATAAATCCTTAGTATACTTGGATGATATTTAGGAGCAATAGAACTTTTATTCTGACGCCTTAGTATTGTAATTAATGGAGACTATCTTTCATTTGCTATATAGACAAAAGGGACATGGATTTAAGCTCCACGGCAAAAGGTCCAATTAACCACCTTAATTATTGTTTCTCTCGAGGACTCTATTTAAGGATGTTGCCTATCATGTGGAGGACCCTCTCTCGAACATGGAGGATAAACATCCACCTATTGAACGGTCTTTCAAATACCCTTTACTCCACCTTAAAGGAGAGGCAAACGCTTGAGAGAGAGGGAGGCTATCCATTAATAATTTGGCACGAGCCTATTAATGGCAAAAGGATAGTGATGGTCATTCAAAAAGTTCAGGATCCTTGATAAAGAAATATTTTCCAGATAAGATTCACAATAAAATTGCGATTTGTGAGGGACAAAATATTAAGGATTATTGAAAACAAGTGATAATCCCAAGATAAAGCACATCCTATATCATATTGATATTCAAACATCCTTATAATTATATAACCGATAATTATTTAAATATGTTATTTGATAATAATATAATAAGTGCTCACTTTATTACTATATGTTTTGATAGTTTATTATAGCATTCTATAATTTTAAAAAATTTCTTGTGTGGATGCTTAAACTACGTAGATTATCGATAGAGGCGGTGTACATGCAAATACACCATATCATTTCTCTCTCCCTCCCTTTTCCTCTCTCCCTCTCCATCTCTCTCCCTCTATCCCTCTCTCCTTGTAAAATATAGAAATAGGTTATATCTTCCGTAATGCTTAGGAAGTTGATTTACCTATTTATAATGGATTTGTTGCCTTTTGAGTTAAAAAGCCATCCATTTATAGATGTTGTCTTAGTGCCCACGGAGAGGATAGAGGAACAATGAAACATTAGCTAATGGAGGTGTCTCGGTCGATTAAGCCCTCAAATCTTTAGGTGCAATTTGTCGTGATTGACATCTCTACCCCATCTCTAACACATCCAAAAGAATATGGGTAACCTATTCCCTCCTTTATCTTAATGAGCTTTATTTAATGGCTAGTGGTCCAACTTGGAGGTAATTAACCTTATTGGACCTTAGAGGGGAATGATCATGTAGGGTAATAGCGATTTGAATAGGATAGGGAAAGAGGGGAGGATATGTTCCTCCAATCCTTGTATAGTTGATATGGGCATTAAGACACCTTTACAAGCATATGTACGAAAGGAGGTACATATAAGGTTAATTACCTACCATGGAATGGTAGTCCAAATATAATGCGATTGATATTAATCCCTCCACAATTTCTTCCACCTATTAGAATGCCCTTAAAGATCCCTCTTGGTTAGCCTTAATGATCTTATTTAACATTAAGGTCTAAATAAAAACGTATTTAAATGATCAAGGGGTCTATAATACCCTCATTTCAAGTTATTTACCCTCTCCGCATAGATAGAGACTACTAAGAATATCCCAAAGGCTATTAGGAGAGTTGGTTAATATTTAAATATTAACAAAATTCGGTCATAATAATGAGGATGATATATCTATGCGTTAATAATGGTTAAGTCTCTTGGGTGAAGCTAATGGATGTATATAGAACAATTTCTAACGTTGGGTTACACGCTCGTGTCTCTATGATATCTCTCTATGTCCATACTTATTCTTGTAGTTCCCGATCAATCATAACTAGGTCTAAATATTATACACTTATTTACATTACTTCAACTTTAGTACTAATTGTAAAGAAAAATTAAAAATTCATAACTCGTTTTTATTAATTAACAAAACATCTATACATCACATTTAAATTTACTCAATTCTATATTAAGTTGATTCCTTTATAGATAATAGGAGGATGAACTTACCAATAAGTATCATTTTAATACTTTGATATCAATTATTGGGTCATCAAAATAATGTCGAGCATCAAAGACCTCGTGGAAGGTTTATTAGAAATAGAAGATTATGATCTCTTGGAGTTAATTTTACCTAGTATTATTCAGAATACTAAAAGGAGGATAATCAACGGTAAATCGAATTATCGGGGGATAGAGGGAGGGGGATATGATCTCATTATAGACTTAATTGATTAGGTGAACCCTAATCGTCATAATATAATTGGTCGGCGTTATCCTATATACGTAATTTTCCTATTATGGTGATTGAATCAATGTAAGCTATCTATAGCCCTTTTGGCCAAATTTTGGTAAGTTCTCCCTATTAAAGGACCATCTCACCTACAAACTTAAGCTAATAGTTGATGTCTCATAGTATAATTTATTTTAGTTTCTAATACACCCCTCAAGTGAAAGCCCCAACATTGGATTTGAAACTTGCATAGATCCAAATTGCCTTGTGCTTAATACTTGAGAAATTAGGGATGGTGAGACTTGAACTTAGAACCTCTTGGTCAATCAAGTTTTGATACCATATTAAAGTACCATCCAACCTAAGAGCTGAAGCTAATAGATGGAGCCTCATAATATAATTTATATTATTCTCTAACACTCCCTCCTTCTCCCTCTCCGCTCTCCCCAACTTAATTATGCTAAAAAGTTACTTATATCATTGTTAGAACAAAACATTAATTTATAATATTGCCCCTGTATAATAAATTTGCATAGTAAGGTTTCATAACATTAACTATAGGTGATATTCCTTAGACATTGTGGCATCTCAAACCAAATTTGTAAGAAGAAACTATAGTTAGTGGCTCTATGAATTGGAAACAATCTATTGGTTGTATTAATTGATATACTAGTAATATTTAGCCCTCTCTCTTAGTTTTGAAGATTACTCTCTCATCATTATTTATGGCCTTCTTTATCATCTATCATGCTTAAATAGTCCCTCTATCCTTTCAAAACTTAATAGTTTTATTCCCCTTGGTATTATTATATACTACGAGAGGGAGAGAGATGCGATACAACTCTCCTTAGGTGGATAGAGAGAGGGAGATTAATTCCATGAGGATTGAGGATAGGTTATCCTATACTCCCAAAATTGGAATGAGGGTATTACCCTACATTGACCTACAATGTATAATCGGGAAATGGATAAGTTCAGTTCATCCGATTTCTCTTGGTCCAATATCTCAAGTCGTGAATGGTAAATAGCTTAATTACTAAAAAGTGGATTACGCCATGAACTGATTCAGAGGAACCCTAACCAACTATCTTCCTCCACGTGCAATATGAAACATTAGTAATTATTAAGAGAGAGGGAAACCAATTATGAGTTGACTATCCATTACAATAAGATTTCTATTTTAAGTTATTATCGACTATATAATAATATATAGTTTATCCATCACAATAGCTTAATTATACAATGTCCAAACTCTTCAGTCTCTCCCCTCCCTAGTCAATAATCCTTATTCCTCTATTTTAGAGGAACAATCCATCCGATGTTCCCCTTTATTTATCTTATATGCATTGCCTCATGGTTTGCATCATTTAGATTGTGCCTTTTTCTATTAGAAATATCCTAATAAACACGATATAGACATACCAAATAGATTAGGGTGAGTGATCGAGGGATAAGTATATAGGAATATTACCATAAGTTTATATTAGAGTATGGATATTAGAGTATTATTTATAGCTTTCAGATGGAGTGATCAATATTATCATATACTCATTACCTTTTATCAAGATACATGGCAACCACTCGTAAGTTGTCAATTCCTTAATATCAATGGCGATTATAAATGGGACCTTATAGGTCATGGTTTCCTTGATGATAGGGTGAATTTAATTGATAGATCTAAAGATCAATTCTATAGTTTATAGACTTACCTCTTATATTAGTATAATACTTAATATCCCTTTGGATTCCCCTACCTTAAGAGTTTCTAACACACTTACTGTCAACTTACTCCAGCATTAGTAATTATCAAAGTATAACGGATTATATTATTGGTCCCGAATTCGGTCACAGATTAATATTGTGTTAGATACTCCAATTAATCTACCTACCTCTCCGCCTTGATTTACTTTCACATGGACATGTTAATTGGTCCATTAGATATTCCTCCATTATTAATCCTATATTATAATCGAAGTATTGTCCTAATAATATCCTATACATCACCCATATATTACGATGATGGGTAATTACATAATAAGCCTTTCTAAATTATAATATGGTAAGGAGTTATGCGTTTAATTAGAATGATATTCCAAATTGTCTATCAAAATTGATTATAAAGCCCTTATTGGATATTTACCCACTCTTATATCACAATTTAAGAAGTTAATATAATCATGTGAATGGCCTACATGATTATTACTCTTGCTCAATATGTCATGTTATTCCCAAACGTTTAAAAGAGAATCATAAAATGAAAGATGAAATAGCATCTTATTGACAATAGGCTATATTGTTGATAACTAATCCCCCTATTCTTGCGATATATTTTTGGTAATTACGGGTGATGACATGTTTATACTAGTATATGGGATTAGCATGTAGGATAGTATATCACCAATATAATGAGATTACATAGGTTGGGGATTACAATAGTCTATAACAAATATAATTATCCGACTCGAGTGGGATTCCCATCATTTTTACAGTAAATAGGTGAATCTAAAACTAATGATGGTCCAAGCAAGTTGAAGAAGAATCTATATGATTAGTTAATATTATAATCTAAGGAGGTGGTTACCTCTTTCAAATGATGGGTAATTACATAATAACCCTTTCCGAATTATAATATGGTAAGGATTTATGCGTTTAGCTTCGATATTCCAAATTGTATATCAAAATTGATTATAAAGCCCCTATTGGATATTTATCCACTCTTATATCACAATTTAAGAAGTTAATATAATCATGTGAATGGCCTACATGATTATTATTCTTGCCCAATATGTCATGTTATTCCCAAACGTTTAAAAGGGAATCGGAACATCTTATTGACAATAGGCTATATTATTGGTAACTTATCCCCCTATTCTTGCGATATATTTTTGATAATTACGGGTGATCACATGTTTATACTAGTATATGGGATTAGCACGTAGGATAGTATATCACCAATATAATGAGATTACATAGGTTGGGGATTACAATAGTCTATAACCAATATAATTATCCGACATGCGTGGGATTCCCATCATTTTTACGAGTAAACGGTGAATCTAAAACTAGTGATGGTCCAAGCAAGTCGAAGAATAATCTATATGATTAGTTAATATTATAATCTAAGGAGGTGGTTACCTCTTTCAAATGATAGGGTCCGTACAATTTCTCAAAAACCTTTGGACCAAGAAAATATCATCCAAGTATTAACATATGTCTTTGGAGTCTGTAGTGGGAGGACCAAAAATCGTACATGCTATATAATATTGATGATATTAGAATGATAGATATTTTTTCATGAAATTGTGTGCGTTTTGATCTTGGAGAAAGATTGTTCTAGCTTATACAATTAAATAAGATTCGAGTGAACTAAGGATATATCGAGTGTTACATTAGATACCTTTGGATTTAATTTCCCTTCATCTCTCTCTCTCCCTATATTTGACCATGAGGGGACCAAAGATAGGAATAATGTGTAAGATCAATTAATTAAACTATCAATATAGACAGATTATAGGACTAAAGATGTTTTTGACGAGTTTAAGTTAGAGAATTGTCAAATATCGGTACCCAATAAACTCCTTCCCTCACATTAGAAAGTTATTAGATCGGTGACAAGATTACTTACCCGGATACAACACTTTTCTATTAAGTCCCTCTTGAAACAACCCATTGAAACAACCCAATCAAGTTTCTTTAGTATGGAGGATGAGAGGAAGAGAGAGAGAGGGATCTTTAAACTCTTAATCTCAAACTACTTTATCGTTGAGAAGAGAGAGTTATGTAAAGGAAAACATACCCTCTTTAGACAAATAGTAATAATAAGAGTAAGAGTGATGGTCCCTCTTTGTGATTACTTAAAGGTTGAATAATTGGTAATACATTAACTCAAGCCCATCCAAACATGGTTGGATTTTGGGCACCTACACTAATAATTACAAAGCCAAAATAATGGTTTTCATGGCTATCATGGTTTTGATGATATTAGAAATACTATAGCTTAAATGTTTTGACCCAATTATAGCAAAACATGGTTCACAAGATCAATTACTACGCCTATTTCGATTGTTATGCTTACCATCTCTTAGCAAGATATATCTTAGCATGGATAACTTTTGATTATTCACTCAACCCTATATAGAGTAATCTCTCAACTATAATCTCACTCTCTCCTATCTATCTTTTAGTATCAAATACCTCACCAATCTATTAATCCAATATATGATTTCTAATTAATTCCCTAGTTATTGAACAACCCATTGTTATAGTATAGGATGATGAGGATATCACTTCATTGTCTTATACTTGGGAGTAGGTTAGTATTTTTGTGAGGAAAAACACCCACTAGATGAAAATTGTCTCCCTGTCCCTTACTTCCACAAATTCAAATCTTGATATTTTATGCAAAATCGTATAACTAGTTTTATGTATAGAAAAAGAGCGGAGAGAAAGGGTTATTCTTAAGATTGGGCCAATAAGAATTACTTGGTATTCAAATAGCCATCCACTAGGAGAGAGGGAGAGAGAATCTAAAGATGACCAGTGTAAACATAACTATTAATATTACTTTTCCGAAGGGTCCGTTAACGATTAGAGCTTATCTAATTTAGAGAGAAGCTATCCTAAACATAAGAATGGGCCAATCACCTTGCTAGGAGGGAGGTAAAGAGAGGGTGGGAGAGAGATCCCACATTGCTTCACTCTTGGTACCTGCATAGGAGGGAGGTAAAGAGAGGTTGGGAGAGAGATCCCAAATTGCTACACTCTTGGTACCTACCTAAGCCTAATAGATTTAATTAAAACCCTTAAGATATTTTGATGAGAGGATAAACATCAACCTTATTGGATAGCCCATTAAAGGGAGAGATTTGAATTAAAGAATGTTAGAGAGTGGAGGAGACCTAGGAAAGGAATTCATAGAAAAGATGGTAAGGTGAGAGAATTCTCCATGGGTAAAAAGAGAGATAGAGAGGGAGAGGGAGGAAGAGGGAGAGGTAAAGGATAATCAATGGAGGTAGTGAAAGAAAGTAATGATAAAGATTAGGCCTATTGAGTCACCTTCTTTATTTTACCATATGAGGACTGAATTATATGATAAACATGAAACTCCCTCTATCTCCCTCTCTCACCCTCTCTCCTTTATCCACCCTCTCTCTTAAGATGGTACCACCATATCTCACTTCCTCTTTCCCTTGCCCTCCCTTGTTGGAGAGTTGTGGCACCATCTTATGAGAGGAGGGAGATTCAATAATTGTCAATCTTATCCAAGTCCAAGATTGGGCTTCTTAAATTATATTAGGTCAATTTTGTTATATACAACTTAATTATAATTAGAACTAATTAATTAAGTTAGATTTGATGAGCATATTCTACTACCTAAGGATCATGCATAAAAGAGCAATGAGAGAGGACTTTAATAGAGTAATAGAATCACCTTTGTACGAATTAGGATAAGAAAAAACTCAAAATTGGGCTGATAGTTTTTCTTCGACTTTTGCCATACTCATACTTGTTCCATAAATTCCAAAGCTCGAGAGAGGGAAAGAGAAATCGTGGGAGAGGGAGATAGAGGGATGGAGAGAAAGAGGGAAGGAGGGAAGGAGGGAGGAGGGGAGGGAAAGAGATAGAGATAGAGTGGGAGAGAGAAGCCTAATTTTGGACTTGGATAAGATTGATAATTCTTGGATCTCTCTACTCTCTTAAAACAGTCCTCCTCTCGTCCTCTCCCTTTGAAAAAATATCTCAAATGTCCCTCCCTCTCTGTCCCTCTATCTCCCTCTCACTCCCTCTCTCTTCCTCCTATTCCCTCTCCCTCTCTATCTCATGCTCCTTCCCTTTTGCTCCCTCTTCCTCTCTCCCTCTCCCTCTATCTCTCTCCCTCTCTCTATCCTTTCATCACTATCTCCCTCTCCCTTCCTCTCACTCTCTTTATCTCTCTCTTTCTCTCACCTTATCCCTATCTCTTTCATCCCTCTATTTCCTTTTCACTCCCTCCTTTCACTCTTGCACACTCTCTCCCTCAATCTCTTTCCCTCTCTCTCCTTCTCTACCTTACCCCCACTACCTCGCTCTCTATCTTCCTTTCTCTCCTTCTCTATCTCCTTCCTACTCTCCTCACCATTCCCATATCTCCCTCTCTATCCCTCCCTCTCCCTCTCTCCCTCTCTCACCCTTTCTCCCTTCCTCTCTCTCCTTTTTTGTCCCCTCCCTCTTTTACTATCTCCCTGTCTCCCTCTTCCTTTCCCTCATTCTCTCCCTCTTTTTCCCACTCTCCCATTCTCTCTCTCTCCCCTCTTTCCCTCCCTCCTTCTCCCTTATCTCACTCCTTTTTCCTCTCCTTCCCCCTCTCTCTCTCTCTCTCTCCCTCTCCCTCCCCCTCCCTCTCCCTCTCCCTTTGTCTCAATCACTCTCACTCTCTCTCCATCCCTCCCTCCCTCCCTTTCCCACTCTCTCTCTTCCTCTTTCTCCCTCTCTCTCACTCTCCCTCTCTTTCTATCCCTTAGTCCATCTCCTCTCTCTACCTGCTTTTTCCCTCATCTTTTCTTTTTCTCTCTCTTCCTTTCTCGCTTCTCCTTCTCTCCCTCTTTCTCTATCTCCCTCTTTATATTTTTTCTTCACTCTCTCTATTGATCTCAATCTTGCTCCCCATCTATCTCTCACCTTCTATCTCTCCCTCCCTCTCCCTCACCCTCTCTCCCTCTCTCACTCTCTCTCCCCCTCTCCCTCTTTCCCTCTCTTCCTCTCTCCCTCTACCTCTCTCTATCATCCTTCCTCTCTCCCTCTCTCTCACACTCCCTTTCCCTCCCTCTCTCTTTCTCTCTTTCACTCCCTTTTTCTCTCTATATCCCTCTCTCTCTCTCTCTCTCCATCTTTATTTCCCTCTTTATCTCTTGCTCTCTCCCTCTCTCTCACTCCTTTTCCTTCTCTCCCACACACTCTCCCTATCTCTTTTAGTCTCCCTCCCTCTATCTCTCACCCTCTCTCACCCCCTCTCTACCCTCTACATTCTCCTTTTCTACCTTTCTATCCCTCTCACTTTCTCCCTTTCTCTCTCCTTCTCCTCCTCTATCTCTTTCCCTATCCCTCTCCCTCCCTTTTCTCTCTCCCTCTCTCCTTTCCCCTTTCTCTCCCTCCCTCTCTTTCTCCCCCTCCCTCTCCCTCGCTCTCTCTCCCTCTCTTCTTCACTCTCTTTCTCTTCCACTATCTTCCTCTCTTTTCTCCCATATCCCTTCCTTTTCCTCTCTATCTCTCCCTCCCTCTCTCTCTCAATCTCTCATTCTTTTCTCTCTCTCTCCTCTCCACCTCTCTCTCCCTTTCCCCCTCTTTTTCACTCTCACTCTCTCCATCTCTATCCATGTCACTCTCTCTCCCACTCTTTCTCTCTTGCTCTCCCTCCTCTCTCTCTTTCCCTCTCCCTCTCTCACTCCCTCTCGCCCTCCCTCTCCCTATCCTCCCTCTCTATCTCTTTTTCATTCCATCTACCTCTTTTTCTCTCCTTTCTCTCTCTCTCTTTACCCTTCTCTCTCACTCTCTCCCTCTTGCTATCCATTTTGCTCCCTCTCCCTTTCTCTCGCTCTTCATCACTCTCTCTCCCTCACTCCCTCTCCCTCTCCGGTCTCTCTTTCCCCTCTCTCCCTCTTTCTCTCCCCCTCTCTCCTCCCCCTCCCTCTCTCTCCACTTTACTTTTTTCTGTCTCTCTCTCTCTCTTCCTCTCCCCTTACTCTCTCCTTTTGTTCCTCTCGCCCTCTTCCTTACACTCTCCTTCTTTCTCTTTCTTTCCCACACCATCTCTCCCTCTCTTCCTTGTCGCTCTCTCCCTCTTTCTTTCTCTTTCCTTCTCCTTATCCTCTCTCTCTCTCCATCCTTCCTCCTCTCCCTCCCTCTCTCCCTCTCTTCCTTTTTCTCTCTCTCTCCCTTCATCTCCATCTCTCTCTGACTTTCCTTCCCTCTCTCTATCTCTTCCTCTCTCTTTCTCTCTTTATCCCTCTCCTCTACTCTCTCGATCTCTCCCACTCTCACGCTCTCTTTGTCTCTCCATCTCGCTCCCTATTCCTCCCTCTTTCTCCTCCTCTCCTATTTTGAGTCCCTCTTACCCTTGCTCTCCCTCTCCCTTCCTCTTCCTCACCCTCCATCTACCTCCCTATCTTTCTCCTTCTCTCCCCTTTTCTCTCTCTCCCTCTACCTCCTCTTCCCTCCCATTCTCTCCCTCTCTCACCCCCTCTTCCATTCTCCCTCTCTCCCTATATCTATCTCTTCCCCCTCTTTCCCTTTCTCCTTCACCCTCTCTCTCTTTATTTGTTCCTATCTCTCCCTGCCTTCCCTAACCTCTCTCTCTCTCTCCTATTCTCTTGCTCCCTCATCATCTCTCCATCCCTTCCGCTCTAACTCTCCCACTCTCCTTCTCTTCCTTTCTCCTCCCTTCTCCCTCCCTCTCTATCCCTTACTCTCTCCCTCTCCCTCTTTTTTCTCCCTCTTCCTCTCTCTCACTACGTCTTTATCCTTCCTCTCCCTCCTTTTCTCCCTCTCTCACTCCCCTCTTCCTCTCTCTCCCTCTTCCTCATTCCCTCCCTTTCCCCCTCTTCTTTTCTCTCCATCCTTCTTCCTCTATCTCTGTCCCTCTCCACATCCCTCTCACCCTCCCTTTCCCACACTCTCTCTCCTCTTCTCTCAATCTCTCTTTCGCCCCTCTCTTTCTTTCCCTCGGCCTCCTTCCCTCTCTCTCTTTCTCTACCTTGCTCCCTCTCCCTCTCTTTCCTATCACTCCTTCTCTCTCCATCTCCTCTCTCTCACTCCTTCTCTCTCTCTCTCCCTCTCTCTCTCTCTCTCTTTGTCCCTTTATCTTACTCTCTCCCTCTCTCCCTCTACTTTGCTTTTCACTTTCCCTCTCTCCCTCCTATCTTTCTCCCTCTCCTCTCTCTCCTTCTTTATATCCCTCTTGCTCCCTCTCTCTTTCCCTCTCTTCTTCTCTTCCACTATCTTTCTCTCTCTTTTCTCCCTCTCCCTACCTCTCCCTCTCTCTCCCCATCTCTCCTTTTTTCTCTCTCTCATTCTCTACCACTCTCTCCCTTTCCTCTCTTTTTCACTCTCTTACTTTCTACCTCTCTCTCTCTCTCCCTCTCTCCCTCTCTTCTCCCTCCTTGACTCTCTCTCGCCCTCTCTCTCCCTATCCCTCCCTCTCTGTTTCCTTCTTCCTCTATCTCCCTCTTCTTCTCTCTTTCTTTCTCCTCTTTTCTCTCTCTTTCTCTCCCTCTCTCTCACTTTCTCCTCCCATCTATCAATCTTCCTCTCTCTCCCTCTCTCTCTCTCTTTCTATGCTCTCTCTCCCCCTCGACCTCTCTTTCTCTCTTTTCTCTCTCCCTCTCTCTCACTCTCTCCCTCTCTCTCTCCCTCTCCCTCTCCTTATCCTCTCCTTCTCTCACCCTCACCCTCTCTTCCTTTCTCTCCCTCGACCTCTTTCCCTCTCTCTCCTTCTCTACCTTGCTCCCTCTCCCTCTCTTTTTCCTTTCTCTCCCTCAACCTCGTTCCCTCTCTCTCCTTCTCTACCTTGCTCCCTCTCCCTCTCTTTTTCCTTTCTCTCCTTCTCTCTCCCTCCTACTCTTCCTCTCCCTCCTTATATAACCCTCTCTCTCCCTCCTTCTCTTTCTCCTTCTCTATATTTTTCCCTCACTCTCTCTCGACCTCTATCTCTCTCCTTATCACTCACACCTTTATCGCTCTTTCCCTCTCCCTCACCCTCTCTCCCTCTCTCTTACTCACTCCCCCTCTCCCTCTCTTCCTCTCTCCCTCTGCCTTTCTCTCCCTCATTTGGCTTCCCTCTCTCATTCTCTCTATCATCCTCCCTCTCCCTCACTCTCCCCCTATCGCTCTCTCACCCTCTTTCCCTCTCTCTTTATCCTTCTCTCCCTCATTCCATTTCTATCTATATCCCCTCTCTCTCCATCTCCATTTCCCTCTCCATCTCTCATACTCTCTCCCTCTTTCTCTCCCATTCTCTCTATCTCTTTCCCTCTCCCTTCCTCCTTCCCTCTTCCTCTCTATCCCTCTATCTCCCTCTCCGTCTATCTCTCTCTCCCTTTCCATCTACCCCCTCTCCCTATCCCTCTTTCCCTCCCTTTCTCCCCTCTCTCTCCCTTTCTCCCACTCACTCCCCCTCTCCCTCTCTTTCCCTCTCTCTCTCGCTCTCTACCTCCCTCTCTCTCCCCCTACATTCTCCCTTTCTCTCCCTCTCCTTTTCTCTCCTTCTCATCCATCTTTTGCTCCCTCTCTCCCTCTCCTCCTCTCTCTCCCCCTCCTCTCTCTCTTTCCCACTCCGTCTCCCTCTCGTTTGCTTTTCTCTATCCCTCTCTCCTACCCTCTTCCTCTCCCTCCCTATCTTTCTCCCTCTCTCTCTCTCTTTCCTTCTTTATATCCCTCTATCTCTCTCTCTCTCTTTCCTTCTCTTCTTCTCTTCCACTATCTTTCTCTCTTTTTCTCCCCTCTTGCTTCCTCTCCCTCTCTCTCCCCATCTCTCTTTTTTTCTCTCTCTCATTCTCTACCACTCTGTACTTTTGCTTTCTTTTTCATCCTCTCACTCTCTACCTCTTTGTCCATCTCACTCTCTCTCCCTCCCCCTCTCCTTCTCCCTCTCTCACTCCCTCTTGCCTTCTCTCCTCCAATACCTCCCTCTCTATCTCCTTCTTATATGTCCCTCTCCCTCTTCCTCTCTAAGCTCTCTCTCCCCTTTCTTCCTCTCTCTCCCTCTCTCCCTCTCTCTCTCTCTATCCTTCTCTCTCCTTTTTTATCACTCTCTCTCTCTCTCTCCTCTCCCTCTTCGAATCCTCTCCTTCTCTCACCCTCACCCTTTCTTCTTTTCTCACCCTCAATCTCTTTCCCTTTTTCTCCTTCCGTCCCTTCTTCTCCTTCTCTCTCTCTCTCTCTCTCTTTCCCTCTCTTCTTCTCTTCCACTATCTTCCTCTCTTTTATTTCCCCCTATCCCTCCCTCTCACTCCCCATTTCTCCTTCTTACTCCCCATTTCTCCTTTTTCCCTCTCTCATTCTCTACCACTCCCTTCCTTTCCTCTCTTTTTCACTCTCTCACTATTTGCCGCTCTATTCATCTCACTCACTCTCCCTCTCCCTCTCCTTCTCCCTCTCGCCCTTTCTCTCCCTATCCCTCCCTCTCTATCTCCTTCTTCTCTATCTCCCTCTTCTTCTCTCTTTCTTTCTCCTCTTCTCTCTCTCTTTCTCCCCTCTCTCTCACTTTCTCCCTCTCTCTATCAATCTTGCTCTCTCTCTTCCTCTTTCTCTCTAAGCTCTCTCTCCCTTTTTCCTTCTCTCTCCCCCTCTCCCTCTCTTTCTATCTCATTCTCTCTCTTTTTCTCACTCTCCCCCTCTCTCCCTCTCCCTCTCCCTCTCCCTCTCCCTATCCTCTCCTTCTCTTACCCTCACCCTCTCTTCCTTTCTTTCCCTCAATCTCTTTCCCTCTCTCTCCTTCTCTACCTTGCTCCCTCTCTCTCTCTTTTTCCTTTCTCTCCTCTCTCTCTCTCCTACTCTTCCTCTCCCTCCCTATCTTTCTTCCTCTCTCTCTCTGTTTCCTTCTCTTCTTCTCTTCCACTATCTTCCTCTCTCTTTTTCTCCCTTCTTCCTTCCTCTCCCTCTCTCTCCCTATCTCTCCTTTTTGTCTCTCTCCCTCATTCTCTACCACTCTCTTGTTATCTTCTTTTCATTCTCTCACTCTCTGCCTCTCTGTCCATCTCACTCTATCTCCCTCTCCCTCTCCTTCTCCCTCTCTCACTTCCTCTCGCCCTTTCTCTCCCAATACCTCCCTCTCTATCTCCTTCTTCTTATATCTCCCTCTTCTTCTCTCTCTCTTTCTCCTCTTCTCTCTCTCTTTCTCCCCTTCTTTACCAATCTTACTCTCTCTCCCTCTCCCTCTCCCTCTCTCTCTAAGCTCTCTCTCCCCTCTCCCTCTCTTTCTCTCTCATTCTCTCTCCCTTTTTGTCACTCTCTCACTCTCTCTCTCTCCCTCTTCGAATCCTCTCCTTCTCTCACCCTCACCCTTTCTTCCTTTCTCACCCTCAATCTCTTTCCCTCTCTCTCGTTCTCTACCTTACTCCCTCTCCCTCTCTTTTTTCCTTTCTCTGTTTCTCTCTACCTCCTACTCTTCCTCTCCCTCTCCATATCACCCTTTCTCTCCCTCTCTCTCCCTCTTTCTACTTTTCTCCCTCCCTCTCTCTCTCTTTCCCTCTCTTCTTGTCTTCCACTATCTTCCTCGTCTTTTATTTTCCCCTCTCCCTTCCCTGTCCTGTCCCTCTCCATCTCTCCTTCTTTTTCCCTCTTTCATTCCCTACCACTCCCTCCCTTTCCTCTCTTTTTCACTCTCTCACTCTCCGCCTCTCTATTCATCTCACTCACTCTCCCTCTCCCTCTCCTTCTCCCTTTTGCCCTTTCTCTCCCTATCCCTCCCTCTCTATCTCCTTCTTCTTTTATCTCCCTCTTCTTCTCTCTTTCTTTCTCCTCTTCCCTCTCTCCTTATCCCCTCTCTCTCACTTTCTCCCTCTCTCTCTCTAGCTCTCTCTCCCCCTTTTTCTTCTCTCTCCCCCTCTCCCTTTCTTTCTCTCTCATTCTCTCTCCCTTTTTCTCACTCTCTCCCTCTCCCTCTCCCTCTCCCTATTGTCTTCTTCTCTTACCCTCACCCTCCCTTCCTTTCTCTCCCTTAATCTCTTTCCCTCTCTCTCCTTCTCTACCTTGCTCCCTCTCCCTCTCTTTGTTCCTTTCTCTCTTTCTCTCTCCCTCCTACTCTTCCTCTCCCTCTCCATATCACCTTCTCTCCCTCTCTCTCCCTCCTTCTCCTTCTCTCCCTCTCTCCCTCTCTCTTTCTCTCTCCGTCTCTCCCTCTCTTCGTACCTTTACCTCTCTTCTTGTCTCCTTCTCTCCCTCTTCTTCGCTTTTCTCTATCCTTCTCTCCTATCCTCTTCCTTTCCCTCCCTATCTTTCTCCCTCTCTCTCTCTCTCTCACTCTCCTTCTTTATATCCCTCTTTCTCCCTCTCTCTTTCCCTCTCGTCTTCTCTTCCACTATCTTCCTCTCTCTTATTCTCCCTCTCCCTTCCTCTCCCTCTCTCCCCATCTCTCCTTCTTTTTCTCTCTCTCATTCTCTACCACTCTCTTTCTTTCCCCTCTTTTCACTCTCTCATTCTCTACCTCTCTATCCATCTCACTCCCTCTCCCTTTCCCTCTTCTTCTTCCTCTCTCACTCCTTCTCGCCCTCTCTCTCCCTATACCTCCCTCTCTATCTCCTTCTTCTATCTCCCTCTTCTTCTCTCTTTCTTTCTCCGCTTCTCTCTATTTCACCCCTCTCTCTCACTTTTTCCCTCTCTCTATCAATCTTACTCTCTCTCCCTCTCCCTCTCCCTCTCTAAGCTCTTTCTCTCCCCCTCATCCCTCTCTCTTTCCCCCTCCCTCTCCCTCTCCTTTTCTTTTCTCTTTCTCCCCCTCTCTCTCCCTCTATCCCTCTCCCTCACGCTCTCCTTTTTTCTCTTTCTTTCTCACACCATCTCTCCCTTTCTTTCTCTCTCTTTCCTTCTCTCTATCTTTGTCCCTCGCCTCTCCCTCCTTCATCCCTCTCCCTCTCCCTCCCTCGTCCCTCTCTCTCTGCCTCTATCTCCCTCCCTCTCTCGCTCTCTTCCTTTATCTCCCACTCTTCCTTTTTCTCCCCTCTCCCTCTCTCTCTCACATTTGCTCCTTCTATCCACCTCTCCCTCTCTTTCTCTCTCTATTACTCTTCTCCTCTCTCAATCTCTCCCACTCTCACTCTCTCTTTATCTACCCATCTCACTCTCTCTCCCTCTCCGTATCTATCGCTCTCTCTCCGTCTCTCTCCTCCTTTCCTCGCTCTCATTCCCTTTCACCATTGATCTTCCTCTTTCTCCCCCTCTATCTCTCTTTCCTTCTCCTTCTCTCCATTTTTCTCTCTCCCTCTCTACCTCTCTTTCCTTCCCACTCTCTCCTTCTCTCCCTCGCTAACCCTCTCTCCCCATCTCCCTCTCTCCTTGTATCTCTCTCTCTCTCTCCCACCCTCTCTCCCTATCTCTCTCTCTCCCTCTTCTCTCTTTTTCTCTTTCTCACTCTCTCTATCTATCTCTATCTCCCTCTCCCCCACTTTCCCTCTCTCTCCCATTATCTTTATCCCTCATCATATCTCTATCTCTCCCTCTCTCTTCCTTTCTTCGTCTCTCCCTTCCCCTCTCCCTCTCCCACTCTCCATCTCTCTCTTCCTTTCCCTCTCTTCTTTTTTCTCCCCTCTTTCCCTCTCCCTCTCTTTTTTATGCTCCCTCTTCCTATTTTTCCCTCTCCCCTATCTCACTACCTCTCTTATCCATATCTCTCTATCTCTTTCCCTCTTTCTCCCCCTCCTTCCCTCCCTCTCTCCCTTTTCCTCTCCCACTCTCACTCTTTTTCTCTCTCTTCCTTTCTCTCTATACTTCACTCTATCTCACTCTACCTCTCTATCTTTCCTCTGCCTCTCTATCTCCCTCTCTCCCTCACTCTTGCCTCTACTTCTCTCCCTCTCTCCTCTCTCTCTCTTCATCTATCTCCTTCTCCACCTCTCTCCTTTCCTCTCCTTTTCTCTCTTTTTTCCTTATATGTTTGTCACTCTCTCCCTTTCCTCTCTACCCCTCTCCCTCTTTTTCTCTCTCATTCTCTCTCCCCCTCCTCCTTTCGCATTCTGTTTCCCTTTTTCTCACTCACTCCCTCTCCCTCTCCCTCTCCCTTTTCTTCTCCATTCCCTCTCTCCTATCTCTATCCCTCCTTATTCCTTTCCTTTTCACTCTATTCCTTTCTCATTGTCTCTCTCCCTATCTCTCTATCTCCCTCTCCCTCCATCTCACTCACTCTCTCACTCCCACTCCCACTCCCACTCTTCCTTCCTCTCCCCTCCCTCTCTCCCTCATTTCCTTTCCCTCTCCCTCTCCTTCTCCCTCTTTCCCTCTCTCCTTCTTTCGCCCTCTCCCATTCTTCCTCTCTCTCCCCTTCTCTTCATCCCTCTCTCTCTCTTACTCTTTCTCCATCTCTCCCTCCCTTTCTCTCTCGCTTTGTCATTCTTTCTCTTTCTCTCCCCCTCTTGTTTGGTCTCTACCCATCTTTCTCCCACTCTCCCTTTTGCTCTCTCTCTCTTTTCCCTCTCTCTTTCCTCCTATCTCCTTCCCCCTCTCCCTCTCCCTCCCTCTCTTTCTCTCCCTCCCTCCCATTCTCCCTATATCACATTTTCTCCTTATTTCCCCCTCTCTCCCCCGATATCTCTCTCTCGGTCTCTCTCACTCTATCCCTTTCTCTCTCTCCCTCTCCCTCTTTCTCCCTCTCATTCTCTCTCCTACTTATTCTCTCTCTCCCCCTCTCTCTCTCATCCCCCACTCCTTCTCCCTCTATCTCATCCTTCTTTCTCTCCTCTCCCTCTACCCCTCTCGCCTCTCCCTTTCTCCACCTCTCTCCCTATTGCACCCTCTCCCAATCTCTCCCTCTCTCGACCCTCTCTCTCCTTCTTCTTATCTCCTACACTCTTCCTCTCTCGCCCTCCCTTCCTCTCCCTATCTATCCCTCATTCAATCTCACTCCCTCTCTTTATCTCTCTATCTCCCTTTATCCCTCCCTTTCTTCCTCCCTCCTCTCTCTCCTTACTCTCTCCCACTCCCTCTCTCTATCTCTCTCTTTCCCTCTTCCTATTGCCCTCTCTCTTTCATGCTCTATCCCTCTCCCTTTTTGTTTATGTTCCTCTCTCTTTCTCTCTCTTCATCTCTCTCCCTCTCTCTCACTTCTTCTCCATCCCTTTTCTCTCTCTCTCTTCTTCTCCATCCCTTTTTCTCTCCCTCTTACTCTCTCCCACCCATTCCATCTCTCACCCCTACATTCTTACTCTTTCTCTTCCTATGCTTCTCTCTCTCTCTCTCTCCCTTTCTCTCTCACTCTCTCTCCTCCTATCTCTTTCTCCCTGCCTTTCTTTCTTTCCTTCTTCATCCCCTTTCCCTCTCTACTTCCCTCTTTCTCTCGCCCCTCTCTCTTCCCTCTCTCTTCCTCTCTCTCTCTCCCTCTCTTCCTCTGTCTCCTTCTTCCCTTCCTCTCTCTCCCTTATTCTCCTCCTCTCTCCCCACTCCCTCTCACTCTCCCTCTCTCTTTCTCTCTCCCTCTCTCTCTCTCCCACTTTCCCTATCTCTTTCTCTCTTCATCTCACTAACTCTCTCTCTTTCCCTCTCCCTCTCCCTCGCTCTCTATAGCTCTCCCTCTCTCCCTCTCTCTTCCTTTCTCTCACTCCCTCTCCTTCACCTCTCCTTCCGCCACTCTCCCATTCTCTCATTCTCTCTCTTCGTCTCCCCTCTATTCTTATCTCCCTCTCTCTCCCTTTCTCTCTCCCTCTTTCCCTCTTTCACCCACTCTTCTCCTCTCTCCCTCCCTCTCCCTTCCTCTATTTCCCTCACCCTCTCTCCTACTCTTTCTCTCTCTCCCAGTCTCTCCCTCCTCTCTCTTTCCTTATCCCTCTCTCCCACCCTTTCTCCAGCACTCCCTCTCTCCCTCTCTCTCTTTCTCCTTTCCACTATCTCTATCTCTCCCTTCCTCTCCCTTTGTCTCCTCCTCTCCCTCTCTCTCTTTCTCCTTTCCAATGTCTCTATCTCTCCCTTCCTCTCCCTTTGTCTCCTCCTCTCCCTCTCTCTCTCTTTCTTTCTATCTTTCTTTCCATCTCTTTCTCTATTGCTCTCTCACACTCCTTCTCTATTTATCTCTCATTTTCCCTCTCTCCCTCTCTTAACTTCTCTCTCTCCCCCTCTTTGCCCTCTCTCCCTCTCCCCCTCTCTCCCTCTCTTCCTTTGTCCTTCCCTCTCTCTTACTCTCCCACACTCCCTCTTCCTCTTTCCCTCAATCTTATCCTCTCACTCTCATTATATCATTATCCCTCTCTCACTCTCTCTCATTTCCCCTCTCCCTCTCTCTTTCTCTCTCCCTTTCCCTCTCTCACTCCTCCTTTCTCATTCTCTCTCCCTCTCTTTCACTCCCTCCATCTCCTCCCTCTCCTTCTCTCCCTCTCCCTCTCCCACCCTTCCTTTCTCATTCTCCCCTTCCCTCTTTTCTTTCCCTCTCCCTTCCTCTCCTTCTCTCCCTTTCCCTCTCTCCCTTTTCCTCTTTATTTCCCTCTCTCTCCTTTTCTCTCCTTTTACCCTTCTCACTCCTCTCTATCTCTCTCTCTCTCCTCTTGACCTCTCTCTCCCTCCCCGCCTCTCTCTTTCTCCATCTCCTATTCTCTCACTCTTTCCTCATCTCTCTCCCTCTCCCTCTCTTTTTTCCTTTCCTCTTCTTTTCTCTCCTTATCCCTCTCTTTTTTCCTTTCCTCTCCTTTTCTCTCCCTGTCCCTCTCTCCCGGTCTCCCTATCCCTCTCCTTCTCACCTTCTCTCTTTTTCTCTCCCTCTCTCCCTCCCCTATTTCTCTCTCTCCCACTCATTCTCTCTTCCTCTCCCTCTCTCCCACTTTCTTTCCTTCTCTCCTTCTCTCCCTCTCTTTTCTTGACCCCCTCCCTCCCCTTTTCCCACTCCCTCTCCGGCTCCCTCCCCCTCTCTCTCCCTAATCTCCTACTCTCTCATGCTCTCCCTCACTCTCTCCTTCTCCTTTTTCCTATCCTCTACCTCTCTCTCTATCAATCAATCTCTGTTTCCACCTCTCTCCTTTTCCTATTTTCTCGGTATTTCCATCTCTCTATATCTCTCTCCTTCTCTCTCCCCTTTCCCATTCTACCATTCCCTCCCTCTCCCTCTCTTTCCTTCTCTCTCACTCTCTCCCTTACTCTCTCTTCCTCCTTCTCTTGTTCTCACTCCCTTCCTTCTCGATATCTTCCTCTCTCCCTCTCTTCCCATATCTCTCTCCCTCCCTTTCTTTCTCTCCCTCCCTCTCTCAACCCTCTTTCTCTATCTCTCCCTCTCCCTCTCCCTCTCCCTCTCACCTTATCTCTCTTTTTTCTCTCTATCTCTCTCTTTTCCCTTCCTCAATCCCTCTCTCTCCCTTTATTACTCTATTTCTTCCTCTCACTCTCCCTCTCTCTCGCTCTTGCCCTCTCTTCCCCTCCCTCTATCTCCCTCTATCTTTTATCGTAATTCCGTATCCCTTTTTCTAACTCTCTCACACTCTCTCCCCTTCTATATCTCCCTCTATCTCCCCTTCTCTCCTTATCTCCTTGTCTCCCTTTCTCTCCCTCTTTCTCTCTCTCTCCATCTCTTCCTCTTACTCCCTCTCGATCTCTCATTTTCTCTCTCTCTTTCACTCTTTCTCCTTTTCTCTTTCTATCTCTCCCACTCTTACTCTCTATCTCTCTCTTCCTCTCTCCCTTTCCCTCTCTCCTTCTCTCTAGACCCTCTCTCCCTCTCTCTCCATTTCCCTCTCTATCTCTCCTTCTTTCTCCATCTCTCCTTTTTCATCTTGCTCTCCCTCTCTCTCATTCTTGCCCTCTCTCCCCTCCCTCTATCTCTTTCTATCTCTTATCATAATTCTCTATCCCTCTTTCTAACTCTCTCTCACACTATCTCCTTCTATATCTCCCTCTCTCTCCTCTTCTCTCCCTGTCTCCCTCTCTTTCCCTTTTTCTCACTTTCTCCCTCTCTTCCCTTCTCTCCTTCTCTCCCTCTCTCTCCCCCTCACTTTTCCCCCTTCCCCTCTCTCTTACTCTCTCTCATCTCTCCCTCTCCCTTTCCCCTCTCTCTCTCGCTCCCTCTCTCTTCTCCTCTCTCCTTCTCTCTCCCTTAATCCCTCTCTCCCTCCTTTACTCCCTCTCCCTCTCTCTTCCCTCTCCCTCTCTCTCTTCCTCTTTCCATGACTCTTACTACCTCTCTCTCCCTCTCTCTTTTTCTCTCTTTCCCTTTCTCTCTCTTTATCCTTCTCTCGTTATCTCTTCCCTTCTCTCTATCTCTCTTTATTTTTTCCCTCTCTTCCCTCTCTCTTACCCTCTCTCCATCTTCCTTTCTCCCTCTATCACCCTCTCCCTTCTCCCTCTCCATCCCTCTCTAAATCTCTCGCACTCTATCTCATTCTTCTATCTCTCCTTCTCTCCCTCTATCACCTCTCTCTCTCTCCCTCTCTCACACTCTATCTCATCCTTCATCTCACCCTCTCTCACTCTATCTCATTCTTTATCTCTCCCTCTCTCTCCCTCTCACCCTTCCACTCTCGATCCCTTTCCATCTCTACCTCTCTTCCTCACTTGTCTCTCTCCCTTCCTCTTTTTCTATCTTCCTCTGCCTCTCTGTCCCTCCCTCTCTATCTCTCCCTATCTCTTCCCTTCTATCTCTCTCCCTCTCTTCCCTTTCCCTTTTCCTCTTACCCTCCCTCTACCTTTTCTTATCTCTCATCATACTCTCACACTCTCTCTACTCCCTCTATCCGTCCCTCTCTTTCTCTCTCCCAAGCTCCCCATCTCTCTCTTTCTCTCTATCTCTCTCACTCTCTCTCCCTCCCTCTCTCTTAATCTTTATCTCTCTTTCTCACCCTCTTTCTTTCCCACTCCCTCTCTCTCTATCTCTCCTTATTTGCACTCTATTTCCATCCCCTCTCTCCCTCTCTCCCTCTTTCCCTCTTGCCCTCTTTCCCTATCTCTCTCTCTATCTCTCTCCCTCTTCCCTTCCTCTCCCTCTCTATATCTCTCTCTCTCCCTCTCTTTCTCTCTCCCTCTTTCTTTCTCCTCTTTTTCTATCCTCTCTCTCCCTACCTCTCTCTATTTCTCCCTCTCTCTCCTTCCTTCTCCCTCTCATCCTCTCTCTCCCTCTATCCCTTCCTCTCTTTTTCTCCATCTCCCCCTCACTCTTTCTTCATCTCCCTCTCTCTTTCTCTTTCTCTTTCTCTCTCCATGTCTCACTCTCTCTCTCTCTCTCTCTCTCTTTATCCATTTATCTCTCCCTCTTTACCCCTCTATCATCCTCTCACCCTCTCTCTCTCACCCTCTCCCTCTATTATTCCACTCTCTCTCCCTCTTAGCCTTTCTCGCCTCTCTCTTACTTTTCACTCAATCTCTCCCTTTCTTTACTCTTTCTCTCTCTTTTTCTCTCTTCCTCTCCTTCTCTCTCCATCTTGATATCCCTCTCTCTCCCTTCCTTTGCCTCTTCTAATCTCTCATTGTATCACTCTCTCCTTCTTCGTTTCTCTCTATATACCCCTCTCTCTCCCCTATCTCCCTCTCTCGCTCTTTATCCCTCCCTCTTTCTCTCGGTATCTTACCTTCCTTTTCTCTTTCTCTTTCCAGCTCCTACTCTATCACTATCACTCTTCCTCTTTCTACCTCTCCCTCTCCCTCTCTCCCTCTCCCTTCCGCCTCTCTGCCTTTATCTCCCTCTCCTTCTCTCTTTGTCTCTCTTCCTCTCCCTCGCTCTCTCCCTCTCTCTTTCTCCCTTTCTCCCTCTTCCTTCTACCTGTATCCCTCCCTCTCCCTCTCTATCTTCCTCTCCCATACCCTCTCTCCATCTATTCCTCTCACACGATCTCCCTCCCTCTTTTCTTTTCCTCTCTCTCCCCGTCTATCTTCCTCTCTCCATCTCTTTCCCTCTCCCTTTCCCTTTTTTCTCTCCCTCTCTCTCTCATCCATCTTGCCCTCCCTCTCCCCCTCTCCCTCTCTCCCTTTCTCTCCCTTGATCTCTATCTCTTTCTCTCTCTACCCTCTTTCTCTCATCTTCTCACCATCTCTCTTCCTCTCTCCCTCTCGTCTCTTTCTCACGCTCTCTTTCTCCCTCTTTCCCTCTCTACCTTTCTCTCCTTCCCTCTCTATATCTCCCTCTTCCTTGTCCTTCTCTCTTTTATTTTCTCCCTCTCTCCTTTTCCCTTCCTCCCTATCTCCATCTCCCTCTCCCTTTATCCCACTCTCTTATTCTCTCTCTCTCTCTCTCTTTGTCTCCTCCCTCCCTCCCTCTCGCCTCTTTCAATCTTTCACAATATCACTCATTGTCCCTCTCTCATTCTCTTTATGTCTCCCTCTCCCCCTCTTTCTCGCTCTCTCCCTTCTTCTCCCTCCCTCCATCCCTCCCACTCTCTACATCCCTCTCTCTTTTCTCCACCTATTATCCCTATTTCTCTCCCTCTCCCTCTCTCTACCTTTCCCTCTTTCTTTTCTCTCCATCTTTCCTTATTTATCCCTCTCACCCTCACCCTCTCTCTCTCTCTCTTTTCCTCCCCACATCTGTCTCTCCCTCTCTTTCTCACTACCACTCTCTCCCTCATCTCTCTCCCTCTCTCTCTTGATCCATGTCTCCCTCCCTCTTTTCCTCTCTCTCCTTTCCACTTTTTCCTTTCCCTCTTCCTTTCTACCTCTCTTTCTCCTTATCTCTCTTTTTCTCTATCCCTTGCTCTCTCTATCCCTTTCCCTCTCTCCCTCTCCCTTTACCTCCTGCTTTCTCTTGCTTCCTCTCTCCCTCTCTCCCCCTCTACCTCTCTCTCCTTCTATCCCCTTAAATCTCACTCTCCCTCTCTACCTCTCCCTCTCATACCATCTCTCCCTCTCTCACTTTATCTCCCTTTACCACTCTTTATCCCTCTCCATCTCTCTTTCTCCTTCTCTATCTCTTCCTCTCTCTTTACCTTTGATCTCTCTCTCCTTTTCTATCCTTTTATTTCTTTATTCATCACCCTTTCTCTCTCCCTCTTCCTCTCTATTTCCCTCTCCCTATCTCTCCCTCTTCCCTCTCTCTCCTCATCTATCTCCCTCTCTATCTCTCCCCTCTCTTTATCTTTTTCTCCCTCTCTATCTCTCCCTCTCTTCATCTTTTCTCCCTCTCTCTTCGCTCTCTCTTAAACCCTCTCTTATGCCCTCTCATCATCTCTCTCCTTATCGCCTCCCCTCTCTCCCTCTCTCTCCCTACTCTCTCTCTCTCTCTCCCTTTCTCTCTCCCTCGATCTTTGTCCCTCCCTCTCCCCTCATACCTCTCATTCTCTCCGTTTATCTCTCTTTGTGCCTCTCTCCCTCTCTCTCTTTCTCTCTCTCTCCTCCTCTTCTATTCTTTCCTCTTCCCTCTCTCACCTCCTATCTCCTTTTTCCTCTCTCTATCCCTCTCTCTCCCTCTCCCTCCCTCCCTCTCTTTCTCTATTGCTCTCAATCTCTCTCCCTTTACGTCCTTCACGCTTTCTTACTCTCCCCTCTTTCTTCTTCTAACTCTACCTCTCTCTCCTTCCTTCTCACTCTTTCTCTCTCCCTCTACCTCTCTCTTTGCCTTTCTCTCTCACCCTCTCCCATTCTCTCTCCCTTCTCCCCCACTCTCTCCCTTTCTCCCCCATACTCTCTCCTACTCCTTACTTTTACTCCATCCTTCCCTCTTCCTAACTCTCTATCTCTCACCCTCTATCCCTCTCTAACTCTCTCCCTCACCTCTCTTCCTTTCTCTCTCCCTTTATCTCCATCTCCCTCTCTCCCACTCTCTCTACCTCACCCTCTCCCCTTCTCTCTCTCCTCTCTCTCTCTCACTCCCTCTCTCTCTCACTCCCTCTCTCCCTCTCTCCCTCTGTCTCTCACTCCCTCTCTCTTTTCCCCCTCACTTTCTCCCTCCTTCTCATCCTCTCTCTCCCTTCCTTCATTCCCTCTATATTTTTCTCTGTTTCTCTTTCTCCTTCTCCCCCTCTCTCTCTCTCCTTATCTCTCCCTCTCTTTTCTTTTCTCTCCTTTGGCTCCCCTTTTTCTCCCTTTCCCTTTCTCCCTCTCTCTTTTTCTCTTTTTCTCTCTCTTGCTCTCTCACCCACACTCTCCCTCTCCCTCTCCCACTCCCTCTCTTTTCCCTCTCCCTTCCCCTCTCCCTTCCTCCCGCTCTCCCTTTCCTTCTCCTATCTTCGTCTCTTGCCCTCCTCCCTCTTTGTCCCTTATTCCTTCTCTCCATTTCCTACTCTCTTCCTCTCCCTCTCACTCATTGTCCATCTATTCCATTCTCTCATTTCCTCTCTCTCTCTCTCCTACATCCTCTTTATCTCCCTATCGCTCTCCTTCTCCTCTATCTCTTATTTCCTCTCTCCCTCCCCTCTCTCTCAATCCCTCTCTCTCTCTTTCCCTCTCCCCTTCTCTCATTCCCTCTCACTCTTCTCATCTCTCTCTCCCTTCTTTCCCTCTCACTCCCTCTCCCACTCTCATCTTCTCCCTTCTCTATCTTTATATCTCTTTCTCTCTCCCTCTCTCTTTCTTTCCCTTTCTAACTACCCTCTCTCTCTTTCCCTCACTCTTTATTTCTCTCTCCCTATCTTTTACCCTCTTCCCTCTCTCCCTCACTCTTTCTCTCCCTATCCCTATCCCTTTTATCATCTTCTTTTTCTCTTTCCCACTTTCTCCCTCTACCTATTGAGGGGGAGGGAGAGAGATAGAGTGAGATAGAGAATAAGAGATAGAGAGGGGAAGATGAAGAGGGTAGGAGAGAAAGAGAGCTAGGGAGAGGAAGAGCTAGAGAGAGATAGAGAGAAGGGAGAGAGAGGAAAGAGAGGAGAGGAGATATAGAGGGGGAGTGAGAGATAGGGAGAGGGAGGAAGAATGAGGGAGAGGAAGAGAGGGGAGAGAGAGAGAAGGAGAGTAAGAATGAAGGGTGAAAGAGATGAGGAGAGGGAGAGGGAGGGAGAGAGAGGGTGAGAGGGAAGGAGAGAGAGAGAGGGAGAGGGAAGGAGAGAGAGAGAGAGAGTATGAGAGAGAGAGAGAGGGAGGGAGAGAGGGGAAGTTAACAAGGAAAAAGAAAGAGGGAGACATAGATAGGAAGATAGAGAGGGAGGTAGAGAGAGGGAGATAGAGAGGGAGGTAGAGAGAGAGGGGGAGAGAATAAGAGAGAAGGAGAAGGAGAAAGAGAGAGTGAGAGAGATAGCAAGAGAGAGGGAGAGATAAAAAGGTAAAGAAAGGGAGAGAGAGCAAAGGAGAAAGAAGAGAGATAGAGAGATGGAGAGATAGAGGAAGAGGGAAAGAGAGAGGTAGAAAGGGAATGAGAGAGGAAGATAGATAGAGAGAAGGAGGGAGGGAGAGGTAAGGGGGAGAGGAAAGCGAGAGAGTGGGAGAGAAAAAAAGGAGAGGGAGAGAGAGGAAGGGAAGGAGAGAAAGGGAGATAGAGGAAGAGAGAGAGAGGGAAAGTGAGAAAGAGGGGAAGGGAAAAAGTGAGAGAAAGAGAGTAAGAGAGCGAAGAGAGGGAGAGATAAAGGGAGAGAGTGGGATAGAGGGTAAGAAGAGGGACCGAGAGAGAGAGAGAGGGAGGAGGAGAGAAAGGGAAATAGAGGGAGTGAACTAGAGGGAGAGAGAGTGATAGAGGAAGGAAGAGGGAGGGGAGAGAGATGGAATGAGAGATTGGGAGATAAGGAGAGAGGGAGAGGGAGAGGCTGAGGGAGGGAGATATGGAGAGAGGTGTTAGTGTAGGTGCTCAAGATCTAACCATATATGGATGGGCTTAAGTTAATGTATCATTACGTTATTTATTTTGATAATAATAAAGAAGTCATTTTATTAATTCTTTTGTTTACATGTTCAGTAGAATTAGATAGAAGTCCTTGTGATATGCATTTGCAAGAGTGATTAATTAAAAGATATGAGACAAATACTAATGCCCATAAATGATATCATTAAATGTCCTAAGTCGTAGCGTCGTCAAGAATGGACATTGACAATATGTAGATAGACTTGTGAGTGCTATGATCATGCTATATGATAACAGTAGGAGATCTCACACTTATTGGCATGGTGATGCCAAAGCAAGCACTAAGGTGATTTATGTTAGAGAACATGTCACTAGACTTGATTCGCCCTGAGAACCCATTTGGTTTTAGTCTATGAAAATCTCATACGAGATAGGTACAAATGGTCCTTAGACTTGAAGTCATCACGGTTATGTCATTGGAGGACTTATGTGCTTTTACATTCGTTTTGATGGACCCATTAATGGGTTATATGTGGAAGATTCAGTGGGTGCACTCGGGAATCTAATGGAGGTAATATATGACTAAGATAGGACATGTCATTCCTTATATGTCGAAGGAGTTATCACATTGCACTTTGATAAATGTCTACTCAAGAAATCTATGGCCATAGTAGAAGTACATCGATAAAGCATAGTTGGT
Source organism: Dovyalis caffra (assembly GCA_963924115.1). Taxonomy (NCBI): domain Eukaryota; kingdom Viridiplantae; phylum Streptophyta; class Magnoliopsida; order Malpighiales; family Salicaceae; genus Dovyalis; species Dovyalis caffra. The sequence goes on along the minus strand of CAWUPB010000515.1, from coordinate 76,381 downwards.
TTACTCTAGGAGCTAAGACATTTTGAAATTAAAGAAAACTTATATGATCATAATCGAACAAGACTAATAACCAAAGTCGAGATCACATTATGATAGGTTGACATGAGGACTCGAATTATATGGTAACCATGCTCGTGAAAGGTAATAATGGATTAACTAATCCTCCTAGAAAATTGGGTAGTCATGATGCCTTGCTAGAAGCCAATCTTAATTTATGTATCAAGAGATTAAAGAGGACTCTTTTATTTTTGATACATTACCAACAAATCTAGGAGCCTATTGAGTCCCACGCATAAGTTTAAGTATTCACATTACAAATGAGAGGTAAAGATATTGGAAAAGAATTTCCAATTATAAAAGTTTACTATTTTGGAAAGAGTTTCCAAAATGGAAAGTTTCTTAAAATGGAATGTTTCTTATTTTAGAAATCAGTTTCCTAATTTGGAAATTAGTTTCAAATTTGGAAATAAAGAACCTAAAAGGAAAGGAGTTTCCTAGTTTAGGTTGAAGGATATTTTCAAAAATTGTTTCCTAATGTGGTCCTCACCAAAATAATCTAAAAATATTTATTTAGATAGTCCAAATAAATTAATTAAGCTAAAATAGTTTTGGCGCCGTAGGTTTAATTAAAATCTTAAAGATAATTTTGGTGGGAGGATAAACATCAACCTTATTGGATAAGGATGAATGTTTTAAAGATAAACATTAACCTTATTGGATAAGGTTACATGTTTTAAAAGATAATAATCAAGTAGTCTACATATAAAATAAGTCCTTTATGGACTTATAGCCACCCTTTCCTTGTCCTTGTCCTTAGAGGACAAGGAAATTCTCCCCTATAAATAGGAGGAGAGGTACAACATAAAGGAGGTTAATCAACCATAGAGTATTTCGACCAAGTTGAAACAAATTGAGTAATTTGACCAAAAGAAAAAAAAGGGATTGTGGATTTTGGCCGACTCTTCAAATTAACCTAGGGCATATGGCCAATAAAGAAAGAAAAAAGGAGAAATATTTTTCTCCTAAACCCTATCAAGAAATACTCTTTCCTTCTCCTTTAAGGTTGTTACAAAATTACCGAGGATTGATTTACAGAGGAAATACTTGGACCGTGTGGATCATCAATAGAGGTCGACACTTAGATAGCTTTACTAAAAAGGAATTCATATGTATGCTACAAGAGGTAATCCTTTACTTATAGCTTATTATTCATGTATGTATAGTTAGTAGATTCAATGGCTTGATCTTGGGGATTTAGATGGAGGAAAATTTTTTATTTATTCCGCACCTCCATAGGATCCATGATCCTTCAAGAGGGAGCTAGAGAGCGAGGAAGGGAGGAAGAGAGAGTAAAAGAGAGATAAAAAGGAATAATGAGAGAGGAAGGGAGGGGAAGAGAAGAGGGAGACGGAGGGATAAGAGGAGAGGGAAAGAGAGGGAGTGGGGGAGAGGAAGAATGTGAGAGAGAGAGGGGAAGAGAGGTAGAGAGTGGAAAAGAGTGAGAGAGGGGAGACAAAGGAGGACAGAGAGAGAGGGGAGAGAGGGAAAGAGAGGGCGAAAGAGAGAGGGAGATATAGGGTGAAGGAAAGAGGGAGAAAGATCAAAGAAGGGAAAAGGTGAGAGAGGGAAGAGGGAAAGAGGGAGAGGGGAGAGAGGGATAGAGTGATAGAGAGGGATAAATATGGAGAGAGAAGAGGAAAGAGAGGGAGAGGTAATGTAAGGAAAGGAAGGAGAGAGAAAGGCTAAGGGAGAGAGAGGGAGATAGAGAAAGAGAGAGAGGAGAGAGAGAGAGAGAGAGAGAGAGGGTGAGGGGCGAGAGAATGTTAGAGAGAGGGGGAGAGAGAGAGGGATAAAGTGAGGGAGAGGGAATGAGGAAGAGAAAAGGATAGTGAGCGAAGGAGAGAGAGGAAGAGAGAAGAAGATGGGGAAGGAGAGTGGGAGGGAGGGAGAGAGGGGTAAAGAGAAATATTATGAGGAAGAGAGATTAGGAGCTAGAGAGAGATTGAAAGAGGGAGGCGAGAGAGGGAGGGAAAGAGAAGGAGAGAGGGATAAAGAAGAAGCAAGGAAGAAAGAGGAAAAGAGAGGGAGAGAGAGAGAGAGAGGAAAGGAGTGAGAGAGGGTGAGAGAAAGAGAGAGGGAAATAAGGGTTAGAGAGATAGAGGGAGAGGGCACAGAGAAGGATAGAGAGAGAGTAAGAGAGAAAAAGAGGGAGAGAGATGGAGGGTATGAGAGAGGGTGGCAGGGAGGGAAAGGGGGAGAGGGAGAGGAAATAGAGGGAGAGAGGGATAGAGGTCGAGGGAGATAGATGGATAGAGAGAGAGAGACTAGGTGGGAGAGGGAGGGAGGGAGGAGGGAGTGTGGGAGAGGGAGAGCAAGGGATAGAGAAAGATAGAGAAAGAGAGGAAGAGATGAGGGAGAGAGTGGGAGAGCGAGAGGGAGAGGGAGTGGGGGAGAGAGATATGGGAGAGGGAAGAAAGAGAGGGAGAGGAGAGATATGGGATAAAGGGAGAGGGAGAGAGGAGAGAGGGAGAGAGGAGAGAGGAGAGAGGGAGAGGGAGGGAGAGGGAGATAGAGGGGAGGGAGAGAGTGAAGGAGGGAGGAAGATAAAAGAAGAGGGAGAGTGAGAGATAAAGGGAAAGAGAGAAAGGAAGAGTGAGAGGTAAAGAGCAAGAAGGAGGGTAAAGAGAGAAGGAGAGGGAGAGAGAGTAAGGGAGAGAGAGCGAAAGAGAGGTTAGGAAAGAGATAGTAAGAGAGGGAGAGAGAAAGAAGGTGGGAGGGAGAGGGGAGGGAGGAAGAGAGAGATAGAAAATGATAGTGCAAGAGAGAGAGAGTTATAAAAGGAGGGAGCAGAAAGAGAGAGAGTGTGGGAAAGAGAGGGAGAGAGAAAGAGAGGGGGAGAGTGGATAGAAGAAAGAGAGGGAGAGAGAAAGGAAGAGAGAGGGAGGGGGAGCAAAAGGGTGAAATATTGAGGGAGATGGGGTGGTTAAGAGAGGGGGAAAGAGAGAAGAGGAAGGAGATAAAGGTTAAGGAGAGAGAGGGAGAGGGAGACATAGTGTAAGAGAAAGAGCATGGGAGAGGAAGGGAGAGAGAAAGGGGAAGAGAAAAGAGGAGTGAGAGGGAGAAGGAGAGAGAGGGAGACTAATTGGTAGAGAGAGGGGAGGGAGAATGAGGAGGGGATAAAAGAGAGAGAGAGAGATATAGGGAGAAAGAGAAGGAGGGGGAGAGAGAAAGAGTGAGAGAGTGGGAGATAGAAGGAGAGAGAATGAGAGAGTGGGGGAGAGAGGAGAGAGAGTGAGGGGAAAGAGGGAAAAAGATAGAAAGGGAGAGGGAGAGGATAACAAGGGAGAGAGAGGTAGAAGGAGAAAGGGAGAAATAGAGAAGGAGGGAAAAGAGGGAGGGAGAGGGGGAAAGTGAGATGGAGAGAAAGGGAGAGAGAGATGAAGAGAATGGGGGAAAAGGGAGAGAGGAAGAAGGAGAGTGATAAAGAGAAGGAGGGAGAGAGAGAAAGGAATAGAATGAGGGAAAAGGAGATGGAGAGAGGGAGAAAAAGAGGTAAAAAGAGAGGGAGAGAGACATAGAGGGTGAGAGAGAGAAGAGGGAGGGAGGCAAAGAGGGAGAGTAAGAAGAGGCAAGGTAGGAAGATAGAGATAGAGAGGGAAGAGAGAGAGAGGGAGAAAAAGATGAAGAGAGAGGAAAAGGAGAAAAGTGAGGGAATGGGAGAGAGATAGGAAAAGAGGCAAGGGAGAGAGAGGGAGAAGCTAGTATAGAGAGTAGGAGAGGGAGAAGGATAGAGAGAGAGAGTAAGAGGGAGAGGTAGAGAGTGAGAAAGGGTTAGAAAGAGAGGGAAGGAGGGAGGGAGAGAAGGAGAGAGAAGAAAGAAGGAGGACAGAGATAGAGAAAGATAGAATATAAGCAAGAGAGAGATAAAGAATTAGAGAAAGTGGGAGAGAGGTAGTGGGAGAGGGAGGGAGTGGGAGGGGGAGAGAGAGTAAAAGAGACGGAGGGAGAGAGGAAAAGGGAGAATTGGGTAGGAGAGAGAGACAGGGAGGGAGAGAGATAGAGGGAGTGAGGGAGAAAGAGAAAGAGATATATGGAGAAAGAAATAGGGAAAAGGAGAGAGAGAGAGAGATCAAGAGCGAAAGAGAGAGGGGAAGGGGGAGAGAGGGAGAGAGAAAGAGAGGGAAATAAGGAGATGGAGAAAAGATGGAAGAAGGGGTGAGAGGGAGAGAAAAAAGGAAAGGGAGAGGAAATGAGAGGGAGAGAGAAAGAGAGGGAGAGGGGGAGAGAGAGAGAGAGCAAAAAAGGGAGAATGGGAGATATCTGAAGGAATGAGAAGGGGAGATCTAGGGTGCCCTCGGCTCCCTTGCCGATTACCTATAAGGCGTGGCTAGGTGTGTCATAGTTTAGAGATCAAAGTCTCAAATTTACTCCCATACACATACACAATGTACTAAATATCATTACAAAAGTTATAAAATAATATAAGTATTATTATAGGTAAAAGTGAATCCTATAATTTACGGGTCACACATGAGCCTTTTTCTTAGAGGAACCGACAACTTCATTATCGACATTATTATTGCCTTTACCTATCAAGCATGAAATAAATACAGAGTGAGCCAAAGCTTAGTAAGTAGGGTGATGCACATGATATGCAATGATCTCCCGACTTCCCACTTGGACCCATCCAATTTTAATTTCGGGTACCACTAGCTATTAGCAAGTTTACTCTATTTTCATTCCGGATGATTATTGAATCACCTTCTGCTAACAATAAAATTATCCCTCGTTGTAGCCACTATTAGTGGGAGTCTACCGTCTAACACTCGTAGGTATAAGCTTAGAGTACGCACATAGCTAGACTGCTAATACCCATTTATTCCCGTAGGTTACCAAACCTATTCAATTCCATCCAATTTGGTTACCAAACCTCATCATTTCCAACTCAATGGTTTTTCTCAATTTACTTCATGCTCATATGCATATGATGCACGTGATGTATCATAGACCACATTCTATCAAGTCATAGGTCTTAAACTCGTCGATTCCATACTATTAGGATCACATAAGGAATTCAAGACCCGCCTTATAGGGTTAATCCATTTTGGTTTTTAGGTCCTAGGAATGCATTGGGACATATTTTTCATGGGTTTCCTTTCTAACCCGAATGTGAGCCTTAAAAGCAAAACTTTATTTTTAATGGATCTAGGTCTTAATGATTGCCTAGGACTCTTACCTTCCCATATTTTATTTTATATTTATTTAGGTGTCTTTGGGCCATTTCTTAAGGATTTGGGTGTTTGGGACTCAATTTGTAAAAAGTCGAGTTTAGACCGAGTGTTTCCTAGTCCGAATAGAAAAATTTCCAGCTTTTCTTAAAATCTAACCTTTTCACACTTTATTTGATACTTATTTAGGTATATTTAAACCATTCATTCGCAAATAGGATGAATGAAACTCATAATCCAAGTTTTAGGGTGTTTGGTCGAATGGGTCCAAAAAGGCAAAGGTTTGTCTTTTGTTCCTAAGTCATTTCTTTCCATCCTAATGTACTAAATTATACTTAAGTGAGTTACCTTGGAAGTCTAGATCTTTGGGTCTATAAACATAAATCCAACTTGGCCATTTTAGTACCAAGGCCCAATAAGTGTCCTTAGGAAATCCAAACCCATTTTATTTTAATCCAAGTCCATTTTAATTTAATCCAAGCCCATCTTGTTTTAATCCAAGCCCATTCATACACATCTACCAAACCCATATGGTTATATCCAAACCAAACCCATCCACACATGTATAAACATCCATCACATATGGATTTCACAAGGATACATCAACTTGCCATCCATCCATCATCATACATGTACAATCCAACAGAAAGTTCACCATGAAATGCAAATCAAAACAAGCATACTAGATCCATCACAAAACATCAAAGCATAACATCAACACAAGCTACAATGATAACATATTACATAGCTTAAAACATAACCCACAAATTGAACATGTAAAATAGAACTTAAGGCATAAGTGAAGCTAAAATGAAATCTACTTACAATTATATATGCTTAGTTAAGATTTCTTAGACTTTTCCTTCCTTTTCTCCCTTCTTTCTTTCCTTTCTTTTTCTCCTTTCTTTTCTCTCTTTCTTTTCCTTACAAAGTTGTTTCTCTCCCTCTCAATCACATTTTCTCTCTTTTCTTTGGAAGCTACGATTTTGTAAAAAAAAAAAAAAAAGAATGGCAAAGTTTTAAGCTTTCTTCCATTTCTATATCACACTTTTCCCTTCATTTATTGGTAGTCCAAGTGTCAAAATTATGTGCTAAATGATGGTTAAATGATGGGACTAAATGACGAGCAAGTTGGTAATTTAAAAATCTAAGTGGGCTAGGTGTCACACGTTTAGAAAAAGTGGTAGATTTGGTTTCAAATCAATAAATAAATGTGGAAACTAAAAAGGTAACTAAATTAACTAAACTAACCAACTTCCTTATCCCATTTGGTTGCTAAATTTCAGCCATGTACCTTGTTTGGGACATGTTTTTCATTTACATGGTCTTTTAAATATAACATTATGGAAAATAAATAATGGCTAATTAAATTCTAAAAAGGGTATTCCTATGAACACTTCAATAAACCTTAAATATTTTCACACCACAAATATAAAAGAAATGACATATAATTTATACTCACATAATTATAGATATTTCGGGAGATATTTTTCCCGAGTATCCACATTTGCGACATGCCAAAATAAAATTAATTTTTTTTTTCAATATCTTCTCACCAAACATGCACATGACACATAAATCATAATTGAAAATCAGTAGATGTAGGTAGAATTATTTTAGTAAGTGCAGCTAGGTTAGGGAGTTTTGCGGGGGTTAGATTTCTCCCCTCCTTAATAGAAATTTCATCCTCAAAATTTGGCTTACACAAATAAATCTAGGTATTTCTCTTTCATTTCCTCTTCTAGTTCCCGTGTCATTTCTTCGAGGTTATGATTCTCCCATAAAACTTTAACTAGGGCAATGTCTTTATTCCTTAGGTGTTTAAGTCATCGATCGAGAATCTGGATTGGTCTTTCCTCGTATGTTAAGTTTGGGGTCAAGTTCGGTGGCGCCGCCTCCGTAACCCGACTAGGCTCTCCAATACATTTTCTTAACATAGACACATAAAAGACATCATGTACTCCGACAAGAAAGACATCATTTACTCCCGACAAGGATGATGGTAGCAATAGGCACTATGCCTTATCGCCTATACGATCAAGTATCTCAAATGGTCCAATATAGCATGGACTCAATTTGCCCTTCATCGAAAAACCCTTAAGAAGACATAATCACCCACTACAAACTCCGGATCCCTTCTTCTTTGGTCGGCATAGCTTTTCTATTGACTTTGGGCCGTCTTCATTCGTTGGCGAATTGTAGCCACCACCTTAGTCATTTGTTGCACCAATCTAGGTGTAATAGGTTTCTTTCCCCTACTTCATCCTAGTGTATAAAGGATCTATATCATCATCCATATAAAGCCTTATAGGGAGCTATCTCGATGGACGATTGATAGTTATTGTTATAGGCAAACTCCACAAGGCGTATGTACTTCTTCCATTTCTTAGACCAATCAAGAACGTATGCTTGCAGAATGTTTTTGAGTATCCGAATGACCCGTTCGGATTGTCCATCATTTTGCGGATGGTAAACCATGCTAAATTTTAGCCTTGTTCCCATGGCCTTATGCAAACTCTTTCGGAATATTATATCGAATCTAGGATCTCGATTTGACATGATTAAGACTAGGACCTCATTTAGCCTCACAATTTCATTGATATACAACTAAGCATATTGGCTCGGGCTATATGTGGTCTTAACTGGAAGGAAGTGCATTGATTTGGTCAACATATCCACGATCATCCAAATGGCATCGACCTTTTTTCCGATCTTGGCAATCCCATGGCAAAGTCCATAGTGATGTGCTCCCATTTCCATTCTAGAATGGCTTATGGTTTTAACATTCCCATAGGTCATTGATGCTCTACCTTCACTTGTTTACGTGTCTAACACCGCACCACATAGTTTGCAATGTCTTTCTTCATTCCCGATAACCAATAACTTTATCTCAAATCTTGATACATTTTAGTACTTCCTGGATGTATCAAGTACGGGGATACATGTGCCTCTTTCAGGATTTCTTCCTTCAAATCTGCTATCGACGAAACACATAATCTTCCCCTAAATCTAACCACTCCCTTATCATCTACCATAAAGCTAGACTCCTTCCTGACCTTTACATTTTTTCCTCCATTCTTTCACCCTTTCGTCTATTTGTTGCCCAACTTGAATTCTTTTTTGTAGAGTTAGTTAGAATAACAAAACCGACATGACGCTCCCATAATCCAGAGGGATGGTCTCTAATTCCAACTTCGTAATTCCCTCATGAGCGATAATTGGATTACGCGCATCGTTGCTACCAATTTTCTACTCAAGGCATCAGCAACGACATTGGCTTTTCCCAAATAGTAGTTGATGATGCAACCATAGTCTTTCACCATCTTAAGCCACCTCATTTGCCGCATGTTTAGCCCCTTCTATGTGAAGATACACCATAGACTCTTATGGTCCATATATATCTCACATTTGGCTCCATACAAATAATGTTACCAAATCTTCAAAGCAAAAATGACTCGCTGCTAACTCCAAATCATGCAATGGATAATTTTGCTCATATTCTTTCAATTTTCATGAAGCATAGGCCACCACCCTTCAATTTTGCATTAACATCACTCCTAATGCATTCGTGGAGGCATTGTTATACACCACAAAGTTCCTATCTTTGGACGAAATGGTTAATATTAGGGTCGTGACTAACCTTCATTTCAATTCTTGAAAGCTCTTTTCACAAGCATCCGTCCATTGAAACTTAACGCTCTTCTTGATCGAGTTAGTCAAGGGCCTTGCTATATTAGCAAAATCTTTAACAAATCTTCGATAGTAATTGGCTAGGCCTAAGAAACTTCATACCTTGAACACATTCTTCGAGTTGGCCAGCTTTGAATCACTTTTATCTTCTTTGGGTCCATGGCTATGCCTTCCTTCGTCACCACGTGGCCTAGAAATGCTACTTGTTCTAACCAAAACTCACACTTTGGGAATTTTTCATACAACTATTGCTCCTTTAACGTCTATATGGTAGCTCATAAATACCTCTTATGTTCCTCTTTACTTCTAGAATAAACGTGGATGTCATCAATAACTATGATGATGAATTTATCCAAACACTCCTAAAAAACTAGATTCATCGAGTCCATAAAAGCGACTAGGACATTAGTCAATCCAAACGAGCATCACTAGGAACTCATAGTGACCATATCGTGTCCCGAATGCCATTTTCTTTACATCTTTTGACCTTACCCTTAGTTGGTGATACCTCGATTACAAATCAATTTTAGAGAACACCGTCGCGCCTCATAATTGATCAAATAAATCATCTATTCGGGGTAGCAAATACTTATTTTTTATCTTCATTTGGTTCAACTCCCGATAGTCGATACACAATCTCCGACTCCCTCCTTCTTATTTACCAATAACACCGAAGCTCTCTAAGGTGGGGAACCATGGCGTATAAATCCCTCATCTAGTAAGTCCCGTAACTATATTTTCAACTCTTTTAGCTCGACCGGGCCATTTGATAACCCCGGCTATAGGTCGATCTCAAATTCTATCTCTCTCTAGTAATATCTTCATTAACTTTTCGAGAAATACGTCTTAAAATTTTTGCACAACTTCAATTTCTTCGGTTTTGACTTTTATTATGCCTAGCGATCTATCACATACTCTAAGTATCCTTGATAGGCTTTTCCTAGCATCCTTCAACCCTTTAGAGCCGAGATGGTCGGTCCGACTCGAAACTACGAATAAGCTTTAAACTCTAACTGCCGATTCCCATGTAAGTCAAAAATTACTCGTCTACCTCAATAGTCTATCGTGGCACTATGCCTTGTCAACCAATCTATTCCTAAGATCCAATCAAAATCTTGGAGGTCTAATATGATCAAATCAGCCTCTAGGCTCCTATCTTGAATCTATACTGGACACTCTTTCACTATATCATTGTTTCCATAAGTTTCCCAAAAGGTACGGATATAAGATACCCTACGGTTAATGTCTTAGGTTTGACTCCTAGGCTTTTTACTAATCTTTTTTAAATGAATGAATGATTAACACCAAAATCAATCAAAACATAAGTAACCAAGCCAAGGCATGAGACATTACCATAAATCATTATCGCATCCCTCGAGTCGGCCTCCTCTTACGTCATTATATATACCCGAGCAGTACCCTTCCCGATCCTCATTTCTACACTCGGGGGTAGTTGTATGATATGTGTCATGGCTTGTGACAAATATAGCAAGTCCTCACATTTGGTTGACACTCCCCGATGTGAAACCTCCGACATTTATTACACCGAGGTTGAGTACTCATCATCTATCCTAATTGATTATCCGGTAGTGACCTCGACATAAATGGTGTTGGTTTGGTCGCTCTTGTATTGCTCAAGCCACCAATTCTAGTAAACTTCCTAGGTTAACCTCGTCTCACTAGTCCGGACAAAAAGGCTCGGATTTAAATGCTCTCCTATTTTGTTGTATCTCCCTTACTACCTCTTTCGATCCTCGTCCACCAAGCATGGCCTTGTCTACCATATCTAGAAAAGTCTAGGCACCTAACATCCGCACCATACTCCGAAGCCTCGGGTTTAACTCTCCTAGGATTTGGTTCTTCTTTAGATTTTCATCCCTCGCTATGAGAGGGACAAATCAACACCCTTGTTCCAACTTTCAAACATACTCACCCATGGACATACCATCCTCGCTTCAATTCTAAGAATTCTTAGATTTTCTTGGCTTTCACATCCACCGTGAAGTATTTATTATAAAAAACCCGCTTAAATCCTTCCTAGGTCAAATGAGGCACATCTATCATTAATCGTGTGCTCTCCCACCAAGTGCGAGTGTCTTTAGTCGGCATAAAGATAGCACATGACACTCGCTCATTATTGGTGAATTGTAGATACTCAAATATCACTTCTAGCGATTTAATCCATTCCTCCACTATCATTGGATTAACACCCTCGATAAACTCTTAGGGATTCATCTTTCAAAATCTTTCTACTACTTCGTTTCTATGTTAAGGAGGAGGGGAGGTTGTTGATGCATAACCGAGAGTCTGTCTTATTTGCTTCTGTGTGGGTCTCGTTATTGTTCTTGCATTGCTTGTTGCTATTGTTACATGATGTCCGTTAGACGATTCAATGCATCTTGTGGGATCTCATTATTAGTATCAAAGGTTTTTTCCCCTCCTCGCTCCTACAGGATTTCATCTCGACATGCTTCAACTTTGTACATGTTACGTTATGTTCGAGTTAGTTTTTGTATCGAAAGTATTAATGCCATATGTCATACGATAGAAATAAGTCAAGAATGTATAGATAACAAATCATAGCATACATGCCCAACATTCATAACGACATACCTTACATGCCAAAAGGTTTAATGCCGAGTACACATAAAAGGGCATCGTTAGTTCCCAAAGGGCATGTCTAAGTACATCAAAAGGTGCACGAGGACCTCAAAAGGTGCACAGGGCACTAGGTCGTACGATATGTTTCCTAGACACATATCTACTCCATCCAATCAACAAAGGGAACACATCATGGAAAGGAGGCCTCGACTCTCCACCGGTTAATAGCATCAATCGATGTGATCCGTGCGATGTCAAGAGCTAAAGGCTAAGGTAGACCCTAGTTATACATCAACCTCATAATGGTCCACCTAACTTCGTGTTGGTAGAAAGGTTCGTATCACATTGCAATAGGAATATCGCTTTACTATGCTCGTCTTAGATCGCATCAAGTAACCGTTAATCTCTCGACGAAGGGTCCGACGCATGGTCAACCTCAAAAGCTCAACACTACGGTATTTATCAAAGTCGGCATCAACGAATTCTATTCGCTAGATTAGATCATAGACTCGGATCACATGTGCCGGTAGATCCTAGTGCGAAGCCATGGCGAGGTCGTTTAACTTAACCCGAGTATGCAGCAATGGCGGCCCACTATCGGCGTGTCCTAGAGATGTTAGGAACACAAAAAAGAATCGACATCTACAATATAAATACTTACCATTAACCATATGTCTAAGCGAGGGCTACATAATATAAACCATACAATAACCACTCATATTTACATATAGTAAACACTCACATTTATTAAATACCAAGAAGTAGGCTTTTCTTATTGAGTAGCACATCGGTCCTTAGGCTCATGTGACACTTAGGTTTCTGCCCGAATAACTAAACTAAAGCTCGATACCACCTGCGGGGCACCCCTAGCTTCCTTGTCGATTACCTAAAAGGTATGGCTAGGTGTGTTATAGTTTAGAGACCGAAGTCTCAAATTTACTCCTATGCACATACATAATGTATTGACTATCATTACAAAAGTTACAAAATAATATAGGTATTATTACGGTTAAAATTGAATCCTATAATTCACGGGTCACACATGAGCCTTTTTTTGAGAGGAATTGATAGCTTCATTATTAGCATTATTATCATCTTTATCTATCAAGCATGAAATAATTACAAAGTGCGCCGAAGCTCGGTAAGTAGGGTGATGCACATGATATGCAATGATCTCGCTAACTTCCCCACTTGGACTTATCCCTCATTGTAGCCACTCGTTAGTGAGAGTCCATCGTCTAATAGTGCGGGCACATAACTTATAGGACGTACATTGCTTGGATTGCTAATACCCATTTATTCCCGTAGGTTACCGGACCTATTTAATTCCATCCGATTCGGTTACCAAACCTCATCATTTTTGACTCAATGGTTTTTCTCAATTTAATCCATTCTTTTATGCATATGATGCACTTGATGTATCATAAACCACATTCTACCAAGTCATGGGTACTAAACCCATCGATTCCATGCTATCGAAATCACACAAGGAATTTAAGACTCGTCTTATAAGGTTAATCCATTTTGGTTTTTAGGTCCTAGGAATGCGTTGGGACATATTTGTCGCGAGTTTCCTTTCTAACCCGAATGTGAGCCTCCGGGCCATTCCTAGGTCTTAGTGATTGACTTGCACTCTTACCTTCCCACATTTAGTTTATATTTATTTAGGTGTCTTTGGGCCATTCCTTATGGAGTTGGGTGTTTGGGAATAAATTTGTAAAAAGTCGGGTTTAGATTGAGTGTTTCGTAGTCTAAACCGAAATTTTTATTTTTCTTAGAATCTAACCTTTCCACACTTTATTTTATACTTATGTAGGTATATTTAAACCATTTATTTGCAAATAGGATGAATGAAACTCATAACCCAAATTTTAGGGTGTTAGGCCGAATGGGTCCAAAAAGGCAAAGGTTTGCCTTTTGTTCCAAAGTCATTTCTTTCCATCCTAATGTACTAAATTATACTTAAATGGGTTACCTTGAAAGTCTAGATCTTTAGATCCATAAACATAAATCCAATTTGGACATTTTAGTACCAAGGCCCAATAAGTGTCCTTAGGATATCCAAGCCCATTTTGTTTAAATCCAAGTCCATTTCAATTTAATCCAAGCCCATTCACACACATCTTCCAAACCTATATGGTTATAACCAAACCAAACCCATCCACACATGTATAAACATCCATCACACATGGATTTCACAAGGATACATCAACTTGCCATCCATCCATCATCATACTTGTACAATTCAACATAAAGTTCGCCATGAAATGCACATCAAAGCAAGCATACTAAATCCATCACAAAACATCAAAGCATAACATCAGCACAAGCTACCATGAAAACATATTACATAGCTTAAAACATAACCCATAAATTGAACATTTAAATAGAACTTAAGGTATAAGTGAAGCGAAAATGAAACCTACTTACAATGATATATGCTTGCTTAAGATTCCCTAGACTTTTCCTTCTTTTTCTCCCTTCTTTCTTTTGTTTCTTTTTTTGCTTTCTTTTCTATCTTTCTTTCCCTCACAAAGCCATTTCTTTCCCTCTCAATCACGTTTTCTCTCCTTTCTTTGGAAGCTACAATTTTTTCAAAAAAATAATGGCAAAGTTTCAAGCTTTCTTCCATTTCTATATCACACTTTTCCCTTCATTTATTAGTAGTCAAAGTGTCAAAATTATGTGGTAAACAGAGGTCAAATGATGGTGCTAAATTGGAGGTAAGTTGGCAATTTAAAAATCCAAGTGGGCTAGGTGTCACACTTTTAGAAAAATTAGTAGATTTGGTGTCAAATCAACAACTAAATGTGGAAACTAAAAAGGTAACTAAACTAAATAAACTAACCAACTTTCTTACCCCATTTGGTTCCTAAATTTTGGCCATGCACCTTGTTTGGGACATGTTTTCACTTCCATGATCTTTTAAATATAACATTATGGAAAATAAATAATGGCTAATTAAATTCCAAAAAGGGTATTTCTATGAACACTTCCGTAAACCTTAAATATTTCTATACCACAAATATAAAAGAAATGACATATAATTTATACGCACATAACTATGGATATTTCAGGGGATATTTTTTCTAGGTATCCATATTTCCAACATGCCAAAATAAAATTAACATTTTTTTATTTTTTCAATATTTCCTCACCAAATATGCACATGACACATAAATCATAATTTAAACTCGGTAGATTCAAATTGAATTATTTCGGTACGTGTGGCTAGGTTAGGGAGTTTCACGAGGGTTATAGGAGAGAGGGAGAGGGAGAGGGAGAGGGAGAGAGAAAGGGAGAGGAAGGAGGGAGAGGGAGAGAGAAAGGGAGAGGAAGGAGGGAGAGGGAGAGAGAAAGGGAGAGGAAGGAGGGAGGGAGAGAGAAAGGAGAGGAAGGAGGGAGAGGGAGAGAGAGGAAGAGGGGGTAAGAGTAGGAGGAAGAGAGAGAGAGAGAGGGATGGAGAGAGAAAAAGAAAGGGAGAGAAAGAGGAAGAGAGTAGAAGAGGTAAAGGTAGGGAGAAATAGAGGGAGAGAGAGGGAGAGAGAGGAAGAGAAGGAGGAAGAGAGAGAAAAAAGAGGAAAAGAGAGGGAAAGGGAGTGAGGGAGGAGAGAGAGGGAGAGAAGGATAGAGGGTAAAGGAGATAGAGGGATAGAGGGAGAAAGAGAGACTAGGTGGGAGAGGGAGGGAGGGAGAGGAGAGGAGGGGGAGAGAGAGAGGGAGAGAGAGCGAGGGAGGGACAGATGAATAGAGGATAGAAGGAGAGAGAGAGTAAGTGAGAGAAGGAGGGAGGTAGGGAGAGAGAGAGAGGAGAAAAGAGGGAAGCAAGGAGAGAAAGAGGGAGAGAGTTGGAGAAAGAGAGAGGGAGAGTATGGGAAAGAGAGAGGTATAAAGAACAAGGGAGAGAGACAAGAGGGAGAGAGTGAAAGACTAAGAGAGAGAGGGAGGAGGGAGTGGTAAGATAAGAGAGGTAGGGAGGGAGAGAAAGGGAGATAGAAAGAGATAGAGATAAAAGGTGAGGGAGATAGAGGGATGGAGGGGGAAAGAGAGATTGGCTATGAGAGAAAAGGAGATGAGGAGAGAGGAGGAGGGAGGGATGGAGAGAGAGTGAGAGATAAGGAAGGGGAGAGAGGGAGAGAGAGATGGAAAAAAGAGTCGGAAAGTGGGAGAGAGTGAGGGGAGAGGGGTAGGGTAGAGAGGAGAGAGAAGAAGAGGGAGAGGGAGAGAGGGAGAGGGAAAGAGGGGGCAAGAGAGGGAGTGGGGGATAGAGAGGGCGAGGGAGGGAAGGAGGGAGAGGGAGGGGAGAGAGACATAAAAAAGAGGGAGAGAGAGACAGAGAGTGAGAGAGAGAGAGGGAGGGAAGGAGCGAGAGAGAGGGAGAGGGAGAGAGAGCAAGGGAAAGGGTGAGGGTGAGAAAGAGAGAGAAAGAGAGAGGGTGGGAGGGAGTGGGTAAGATTAAGATAGAAAGAGGGAGGGAGAGAAAGGGATAGAGAAAGAGAGACACAAAGGAAGAGAGCAATAGAGAAAGAGAGAGAGATACAAGCCGAGAGAGCGAGAAGTGAGAGAAACCCTAAGAGTTTATAAAATACTAGTTTCCTAGTGGGATTATGGCTCACGCACATTCCGGTTGTTATAGAATATAACTAGCAATAATATTTATTTATATAAGGATATCGTGTGAGATAGAAACCCTAAAAGTCTTGAGAGAAACCTTAGCTACCTTGAGAGGAAAATTAGTTCGGTCTTTAAACACCATAACTTATAGCTAGCATTTCGACTTGAGGTGACTCTTTATTTCGGAATTATTCCGGTGGTTGAGATGTTTGTGTGGATACCAATAGATCTCTCGCTCTCGATTCAAGCATCCCTCACACAAAGGATGTAATTTGCATTATAAGAGGTAATGATCTTATCATCTAACTTTGTTGTTTTTACATGGATCTTGTGGTGTTTAGAAGCAAAATTTGTATTAATTCCTTTTATGTTACTTCAAATCCCTATAAAGAGAGGTAGAGAGAGAGAATGAGATAGAGGAAGAGGTAGAGAGGGAGAGGGAGAGGGAGAGAGAGAGGGAGAGTGAGGGAAAGAGAAAGAGGGAGGGATAAGGAGGAAGGGAGTGAGAGAGAGATATGAGAGAGAGAGGTAGATCTCTCCTTATGTCCTTCTCCCTTTCTCTCTCTACCTCACTCCATCTCTTGATCCCTCTCTCCTTCTCCCTCTATCCCTCTTTCACACTCTCTCTCCCTATTGATCTCTCTTTTCTCTTTCACTTCATCTCTCCCTCTATCCCTCTCTCTACATTTACCTCTCCTTATTTATCTCTCTCTGTCCCTCTTCATCCCTTGCTCCCTTTCCCTTCTCTCCCCCTCTCTCTTTCCGTATCTCTCCCACCCCCTCTCCGTCTCCGTCTCCCTCTCCATCTTACTCTTCCTCTCTCCCTCTCCCCCTTACTCTCTTTCCCTCTTTTCCTTCCTCCCTTCCTCTTTCTGCCTCGTAAGAGGGAGAGGAAAGGAGGTAGGAAGGAAGAGAAGGGGATAAAGGAAGAGACAAATAGAGAAAAAGAGAGAGATATAAACAGAGAGCGAGAAGTGAGAGAAACCTTAAGAGTTTATAAAATACTAGTTTCCTAATGGGGTTATGGCTCACGCACATTACGGTTGTTATATAATGCAACTAGCACATAATATTCTTTTATGTAAAGATATTATGTGAGATAGAAACCCTAAAAGTCTTGAGAGAAACGCTAGCTTCCTTGAGAGGAAAATTAATCTAGCTTTTAAGCACCATAACTTATAGCTAGCACTTCTACTTGAGGTGACTCTTTATTCTAGAATAGTTTTGATGGTTAAGACATTCATATGGATACCAATAGATCCATGCTCTTGATTCAAGCATCCCTCACATAAGAGATGCATATATCCGCACTATTAGAGGTAACGATCTTATCATCTAACTTTGTTGTTTTTGCATGGATCCCGTTGTGTTTGAAAGTAAAATTTTTATATATGATATTATTTTTGTTGCATCAATTCCTTTTATGTTGCTTCGAATCCTACAAAGAGAGGGAGAGAGAGAGAAAGAGGGGAGATGGAGGGAGATGTAGAGAGGGAGAGGGAGGGGAGAGAGAAGGGAAGTGAGGGAAAGAGAAGGAGGGATAGGAGAGAGGGAAGGAGAGAGGGAGGGAGGGAAAGTGTGATAAAGGGAAAGAGAGGTAGATCTCTCCTTATAACCTTCTCTCCCTCTCTCAACCTCTCTCTCCCCTTCTTGATCTCTTTTCTCTCCAACTTTATCTCTCCTTATATCACTCCCTCACTCTCCTTCTCTCCCCTATATGCTTCATTATATCTCTCTCTCCCTCTTGATCGCTCGGTCCCTCTCCTCTCTCTTTCTCTCCCCTTTTCTCACTCTTTCTCTATCTATCCCACCCCTCTCCCTTTGTCTGTCTATCTTACTCTCTCTCCCTTTCTCTCCCTCTCTCCCACTCTCTCTCTTTCCTTACCTATCTTTCCATCTCTCTTTCCCAATCCCTCTCTATTTCTCCCCCTCTCTCCCTTTCCCTTTCTCCCTCTCTCCTTCCCTCTCCCTCTCTCCCTCCCTCCTCTTTTATTTCCTCCTCTCCCTCTCCCTCTCCTTCTCTCTCTCTCTTTCTTTCTCTCCCTCTCTTCTTTTGTCTCTCTCCCTCCTCTCTCCCATTCTCATGCCCTCCCTTTCCCTCTTTACCTCTCTTTCCCTCTCTCTCCCCCATTTCTCTCTCCTTCTCTCCCTAACTCTCTCCCTCTCTCCCTAACTCTTTCTCTCCCTCCTATCACTTTCCCTCTCTCACTCTCCCTCTCTCTCTTTCTCTCCCTATCTCGCTTTACCCCTCTCCCCCTCTATCTCTCTCTTTTTCTCTCTCCCCCTCTTTCTCTGTTTTCCCTGTCTCTCTCTCATTTGCTTTATTTCTCCCTCTCTACCCCCTACTCTCCCCCATCTCTATCTCCCTCTCTCCCTTCCTCTACCTCCCCTTATCTCTCCCTTTCCCCCTCTTTCTCCCTTTCTCTCTCCCTCTCTCCATACCTCTCTCTCTCTTCGTCTCCCTCTTCCTTTCTCTCTTTCGGTCTATCTCTCAACCACCCTCTTGACCTCTCTCTTTCCCCACCCTCACCCATTTCGCCCTCCTCTTTTTCTCTTTCCCTTTGTCCCAACATCTCCCTCTCGCTTACAATATGTTTCTTTCCTTATCTCTCTCTCGCTCCCTCTCTTTCTCCCTCTCTCCCCCTCTTTCTCTCCCTCTTTCCCTCTCTCTTCCTCTCCCTCTCTCCCACTCACGCTTTCTCTTCCATGATCTCTCTCTCCCCCTCTTTCTCCCTTATGTCTCTCTCTCTCCCTCTCCTCTTTCCTTCCTTCTCCCACTACTTCTCACACTCTCTCCCTCCCTTCATCTCTCCCTCACCCACTCTATCTCTCTCTCACTCCCTCTCTCTATCTCTCCCTCACCCTCTCTATCTCTCTCTCACTCCCTCTCTCCCTTACCTTTTTTGCTCTCCCTATTTATCCCTCTACCTTTCTCTCTCTCTCTCCCCCTATCTCTCTCTTACCCTACCCTTTTTACTCTCCCTCTTTATCCCTCTACCTTTCTCTCTCTCTCTCTCTCTCTCTCTCTCTCTCTCTTACCCTTTTCACTCTCTTTTTCTCTCTTTAAATCCCTATTCCTCTCTCTCTCCTTCCCTCTTTCTCCCTCCCTCCCATCCTATTCCCTTTTTCTCTCCCTGTCTTTTTCTCTCCCTTTTCCTCTTTCTCTCCCTCTTCTTCTCTCTCCCTCTCTCTCTTTTCTCCCCCTCTCCCTCTCCCCCTTTCTATCTCTTTCCATCTCTCTCTATCCTCTATCTCTCCCTCTTTTTCTTACCCTCTCTCCCTTCTTATCGCTCTTTATGCTTCTCTCTCCTCCCTCTCTCTCTATGTCAGTCTCCTTCTCTCTCTCTCTTCCTATCTCCTTCTTTCTCTCTCACCCTCTCTCTCCCTCTATCTCTTTCTCTCACTCCTCCTTTTTCCTTCCCCCTCTCTATCCTACTCTTTCTCTTTCTCTCCCTCTCTCTTCTTCTCTCTCTCACTCTCCCTCTCCCACTCTCTCTCCCTCTCTTTCACTCCCTCCCTCTTTTTCCTTCTCCCTCTCTCCTCCTCTTTCCATTTCTCCCCCTCTCTCCCTCTCTCTCCCTTTCCCTCTCTACCCTTTCTCCCCCTCTCCCTCTCTCTTCCTCTCTCCCTCCCTTCCCTTCTATCTTCTCTCCCTCTCCCTATCCCTTTCTATCGCTCTCCCTCGCTCTTGCTTTCTCCCCTCTTTCTCTCACCCACTATCCCTCTCTCTCTCCATTTATCTCAAACTCTCTCCCTTTATCTCTCCCTCTCTCCCAAACTCTCTCTCCCTCTCCTATCACTCTCCCTCTCTCTCCCTATCTCATATGTTCACTTTTTCTTTCTCTATTTACCCCTCTCCCCCTCTATCTTTCTCTATCTTTTTCTCTCTTTTCCCCATCTCTCTCTCG
Source organism: Dovyalis caffra (assembly GCA_963924115.1). Lineage (NCBI taxonomy): Eukaryota > Viridiplantae > Streptophyta > Magnoliopsida > Malpighiales > Salicaceae > Dovyalis > Dovyalis caffra. The sequence continues at coordinate 56,340 of CAWUPB010000515.1, read as the reverse complement.
TTTGCTTTATTTCTCTCTCCCCTTTTTACCTCCCTCTCTCCCTTCCTCTATCTCCCCTATCTCTTCCTCTACCCCTCTCTCTCCTTTTCTCTCTCCTCGCCTCTCTCTCCCTCCATCTTTCTCTTCTTTCCTCTCCCTCACCCCATCTCTCACTCACCCTCTTTACCTCTCTCTCCCCCTCTCTCTCACCTGTTTTCCCCTCCCTCTTTCTCTCTCCCCCACTCTCCCAACATCTCCCTCTCGCTTATCATCTCTATCTTTCCCAATCTCTCTCTTGCTCCCTCTCTTTCTCCCTTTCCCCCTTTCGCTCTCTCTCTCTCCTTCTCTCTTCCTCTCACTCTCTCTCCCACTCATAATCTCTCTTTCATGATCTCCCTCTCTCCTTCTTTTTCCCCTATATCTCTCTCTCCCTTTCCCTTTCCTTGGCTCTCCCACTCCCTCTCCCACTCTCTTCCTCTCTCTATCTCTCCCTCACCCTCTCTATCTATCTCTCACTCCTTCTCTCCCTTACCCTTTTTGCTCTCCTTCTTTATGCCTCTACCTTTCTCTCTCTCTCCTCTCTCTCTTGCCCTTTTAACTTTCTCTTTTCTCCCTTTACATCTTTTAACTTTCTCTACCCTTCTCTCTCTCCCTCTTTTTGCCTCTCTCTTTCCCTCTCTCTCCTTCTCTATTTGTCTCTCCCATTCCCTCTTTCTCCCTCTCTCTTTCTCCTTACTCTCTTTTATTCTCCCCCTCTCTTTCTCCCCCTCTATATCTCTCCCCATCTCCCACTATCTCTCCCTCTCTCCCTCTCTTTCCTACCCTCTCTCCCTCTTTTTCTTACCCTCTCTCTCCTTTTCTATCCCTCTTTATCCTTCTCTCGTCCTTCCTCTCTCCCTCTTTTTCTTACCCTCTCTCTCTCTTTCCATCCCTCTTTATCCTTCTCTCTCCTCCATCTCTCCCTCTTTTTCTTACCCTCTCTCTCCCTTTCTATCCCTCTTTATCCTTATCTCTCCTCACTCTCTCTCTTCCTTCTCTCTCAATGTCACTCTCCTTCTCTCTCCCTCTCTCGTCTCTCTTCCTTTTTCCTTCTTTCTCTTTTGCCTTCTCTCTCCCTCTTTCTTTGTCTCTCTTTTCTTCTCTCTCTCTCGCCCTCTCTTTCCCCTTCTCTCTTTCTCGTCCCTCTTTCTCTTTCCTTCTCTCTCTATCCTACTCTTTCTACATCCCTCCCTCTCCTCCCTCTCCCTCTCCCACTTTCTCGTCCCTCTCTTTAACTCTGTCCCTCTTTTTCCTTCTCCCTCTTTCCTTACCTATCTCTCCATCTCTCTCTCCCACTTACTCTCTCTTCTCCTTTCTCCCCTTCTCCCTTTCCCTCTCTACCCTCTCTCCCCCTCTCTCTCTCCCTCTCTCCCTCTCTCCTCTTCCGTCTCTTCCTCTCCCTTTCCCTCTCTCTCTTTGTCACTCTCCCTCTATCTCACTCCCTCTTTCTCCCTCTCTCTCAATTTATCTCTCCCTTTCTCCCTCTCCCTTCTTATCTCTCTCTCTCTGTCTTTCTATCCCTCTCCCTCCCTCTATTTCTTTCTCTCTCTCCATCCCTCCCACGCTCTCTATCTCTCTCTATGTCTCTCCTAATCTCCCTCTCTCTTCCCTATTTCTCTATCCCCTTCTCCCTCCCTATCTTCTTCTCTCTCTTTGCCTCTCCCTCTCTTTCATAGACTTTCTCACTCTCTCTCTTTTCCTTTCTCTCCCACTCTCTCACTCTCCCTCTCTCTCTCCTTCTTTCCCTCTCCATCTCTCCCTCTCCCCTTTTCCCTCTCTCATTCTCTCTCTCCCTCTCTCTATTTCTTTCTCTCTCTCCCTCCATCTTTCTCTTCTTTTCTCTCCCTCACTCCATCTCTCACTCACCCTCTTTACCTCTCTCCCCCTCTCGCTCACCCGTTTTCCCTCCCTCTCTCTCTCTCTCACTCCCTCACTCCCTTACCCTTTTTGCTCTCCTTCTTTATCCATCCACCTTTCTCTCTCTCTCCCTCTCTTCTTTTTCTCTCTTTACATCTCTCTTCCTCTCTTCCTACTTCTTCCTCTCTCCTTCCCTTTCTCCCCACCCTATCCCCTTCTCTCTCTCCCTCTTTTTGCCTCTCTCTTTCCCTCTCTCTCCCCCTCTCTTTATCTCTCCCATTCCTTCTTTCTCCCTCTCTTTCTCTTTATTTTCTCTTTTTCTCCCCCTCTCCCTCTCCCCCTCTATATCTCTCTCCATCTCTCTTTATCTCTCCCTCTCTCCCTCTCTTTCCTACCCTCTCTCCCTTTCTATCCCTCTTTATCCTTCTCTCTCCTCCCTCTCTCCCTCTTTTTCTTACCCTATCTCTTCTTTCTCTTTTGCCCTCTCTCTCCCTCTTTCTCTTTCTCTCTTTTCTTCTTTCTCTTCGCTCTCTCTTTCCCTCTCTATCTTTCTCTCCCTCTTTCTCTTTTCTTTTCTCTCTCTATCCTACTCTTTCTATATCCCTCCCTCTCCCTCCCTCTCCCTCTCCCTCTCTCACTTTCTCTCCCTCTCTTTAACTCCGTCCCTCTTTTTCCTTCTCCCTCTCTCCCACTCTCTCTCTTTCCTTACCTATCTCTCTCTCCCACTTCCTCTCTCTCCTCCTTTCTCCCCTTCTCTCTTTCCCTCTCTCCTCCTCTCCCCCTCTCTCTCCCTCTCTTCCTCTCTCCTCTTCTATCTCTTCCTCTCCCTCTCCCTCTCTCTCTTTGTCACTCTCCCTCTATTGCACTCCCTCTTTCCCCCTCTCTCTCCATTTCTCTCTCCCTTTCTCCCTCTCCCTTCTTATCTCTCTCTCTCTCTTTCTATCCCTCTCCCTCCCTCCATTTCTCTCTCTCCCTCCCTCCTACACTCTCTATCTCTCCCTATGTCTCTCCTAGTCTCCCTCTCTCTTCCCTTATTTCTCTATCCCCTTCTCCCTTCCTATCTTCTTCTCTCTCTTTGCCTCTCCCTCTCTTTTATAGACTTTCTCACTCTCTCTCTCTTTTCCTTTCTCTCTCACTCTCTCACTCTCCCTCTCTCTCTCCTTTCCCTCTCCCTCTCACATTATCTCTCTACCTCTCCTTCTTTCCCTCTCTCTATTTCCTTCTCTCTCCTCCTTTCCCTCTCCCTCTCACATTATCTCTCTCCCTCTCCCTCTTTCCCTCTCTCATTCTCTCTCTCCCTCTCTCTATTTCCTTCTCTATCCTCCTTCATATCCCTTTCTCTCTTTCCCTCTCTCTCCTCTTTTGTATCTCTCTTCCTCTCTCATAACCTCTCTCCTATTTTCTCCCCCTCCCTTTCTCTCCCCCTCTTTCTCCTTCTCCCTCCCTTTCTCTCATTCCCTCTCTCTCCTTCTCTATTCCTTTCTCTTTCCTCCTCCCTCTCTCTCCCTCTTTCCCTCCCTCCCCCTCTCTCCTCCTACTCTTTCTTTTCCTCTCTCTCCTCTTACCTTCTCTCCATCTCTCTATTCCTCTCTAGATCTCTCTCTCTCCCTCTTTTTATTCCTCTCTATATCTTTCTCTCTCTCCCCCCATTTCTCTCCCTCTCTGTATTCCTCTCTAGATCTTTCTTTCCCTCTCTTCCCATTTCTCCTTACTTTCTTGCTCTCTCTCCCCCTCTCTTCCACCTCGCTCTCCCTCTCTCTCCCTCTACCTTTCCCTCTTTATCTCTCCCTATCTCACTCTATCTCCCCTTTTTCTCTCTTTCTCTCTCTCTCTCTCCATCCTCTATTCTCTCCTTCTCTCTCCCCCCACTCTTTCGCTCTCTCCCTCTCTCTTACTCCCCCTCTTCATCCCTCTCCCTCTCTCCTAGTCTCCCTCCCTCTCTCCTAGTCTCCCTATCTTCACTTCTATCTCCCTCTCTTTCTCTTTTGCTATCTCTCTCTCACCCACTCTATTTCTCTACCTCTCCCTCTCTCTTACCCTCTCTCCCTCTCTCTCTATCTTTGTCTCTACCTCTTCCTTCCTTGCCAATTCCTTCTCCCTCTCTCCCTTTAAACCTTTCCCTCTCGATCTCTGTCCCTCTCTCTTTCCTTATCTTTATCTCTCTCTCTCCTTACTATCACCCTCTCTCCCTCCCTTTTTTCCTCTTTCACTACATCTCATCAATAACTCCATTTCTCTCCCTCATCTTTTCCTTCTCTCTCCCCATCTATCCCTCTTTCTCTCTCCCTCCCTCACCTATTCTTGCTCCTTCTCTCCTTCTTTACCTATCCCTCTCTATTTCTCTATCACCCTCTCCGTCCCTCTTTCACTCTCTCTCCATCTCTCTCCTTCTTCTCTCTCCCTTTATCTCTCCCTCTCTGTCTTGCTCTCACCTCCCTCCCTCTCTTCTTCTCTTCCCCCTCTCTTTCACTATCTCCCTCCCTTTGTATCCCTTTACCTCTCTCCCTCTCTCCCTCTCCCCTTTTATCTTCCTCTCTCTCTTCCCTTCCCTTCCTCCTCTCTCCCTGTCTCTCCCCCTCTCTCTTTCCCTTGCTCTCTCTCCCCTCTCCCTTTATCCTAACCTCTCCCTCCCTCTCTACCTCTCTCCTTCCCGATCCCTTTTTCTCCTTACTCTTTCTTTCTTTTTTCTCCCTCTCTCCCTCTCTTTATATCTCTCTACCCCTTTCTCTTTCTCCCTCTCCCTCTCTCCTAACCTCCTCCTTCCTCTCTACCTCTATCCTTCCCTATCCCTTTTTGTCTTTACTCTTTCTTTCTTTTTCTTTCTCTCTCCCTCTCTTCATATCTCTCTACCCCTTTCTCTCTCTTCCTATCCTTATCTTCCATTCTCCCTATCTCTCTCTCACTCCCCTTCTCTCTCTCACCCCTTTCCCTCTCTCTCCCTCCTTCTCCCACTTTATCTCTCTCCTCCTCTCTCAGTCCCTCTCTCTTTCTTTATTTCCCTCTTTCTCATGCCCTTTCTATTTATCTCCTTCTCTCATTCCCTCTCTCTTTCTTTATTTCTCGCTCTCTCTCGTACCTTTTATTTCTCTCCCTTCCTCCTTCCCTCTCCCTCCCTCCCTTTTCCTCTCTTTCTCTCTCCCTCTCTCTGTGTAATGTGCTCTTCCTCTCCATATCCCTATCCCTATCTCTCTCCCTCTCCCCTCTCCCTCTCTCCCCCTCTCATTCCCTCCCTCTCCTTCTTTCCATCTCTGTCATTCATTCTCACTTTCTCTCTCTCTCTTCATCTCCTTCTCTCTCTCCATCTATCCCTCTCCATCACTCTCTCTCCCTCTCTATCATTCTATCTCTCCTTTCTTCTCTCTCTCTCTCATTCTCTTCATCCCTTTCCCTCTCCCTTTCTCTCCCTTTCTCTTTCTCTCTTTACCTCTCTCTTTCCCCCCAATCCTTTTACCTCTCTCCCTATCTCTCCCACTCCCTATCTCTCTCCTCCTCACTCACTAGAGAGGGAGAGTAGGAGGGGAGGGAAAAGAGAGGGAGGGAGACATAGTGGGAGAGAGAAAGAGAGGGAGGGACTAAGAGAGAGAGAGTGAGAGAGGGTTAGATGAAAAGTGAATGTGAGAGAACTAGAGAGAGATGGAGAGAAGGAGAGGTAGTAAGGGAGAGGGAGAGGTAGGGTTAGAGAAAGTGAGAGAGGGAGAAAGGGATAGTGAGAAAGAGAGAGGGAGAGGGAGAGGGGGAATGAGAGATTAAGAGAGAGAGAGATAATGGGGGAGAGAGTGAGGGAAGGAGATAGAGAGGGAAAAAGGAGGGAGAGGGAGGAAGAGAGAGGTGAAGAGAGAGAGGAAGAGAGAGGATGAGAGGGAGAGGAGACAGAGGTGAATAGAGAAAGGTTGATAGAGGTTGAGAGGGAGAGGAAGAGGGAGGGAGAGAAATAGGGAAAGAGAGAAATAAGAGAGAGAATGAAAAGAAAGAGAGGGAGAGAGTCAAAAAGAGGGAGAGGCATAGGTAAAGGGAGAGAGTCGGAAAGAGGGAGATGCATAGGTAGAGGGAGAGAGAGAGGGATGGGGAGACAAAAGAGGGAGAAAAAGTTAAAGGGCATAAGAAAGAGGGAGAGAGGGAGAGAAAAAGAGAGAGAGAGTGAGGGAGAGGGAGAGAGTAGAAGAATGAGAGATTTAGAAAGAGAGAGAGCGATAAAGATAGTAGGGATAGAGGGGAGGAGATAAAGTGAGAGGGAAAAGAGAGAGAGAGTGAGGGAGAGGGAGAGAGTAGAAGAATGAGAAATTTAGAAAGAGAGAGAGGGACGAAGATAGTAAGGACAGAGGGGGAGAGAGGGAGAGAGAGAGGTAGAGAGGGAGGGGGAGAGAGGGAGAGAGAGAGGTAGAGAGGGAGAGAGAGAGGTAGAGAGGGAGAAGGAGAGAAAGAAGGGGAGGGAGGGAGAGAGGGGGAGAGAGAGGAGAAAAAGTGAGAGGTGGAAGGAGAGGAAGAGAGAGAGATAGTAAGAAGGAGAGACAGACAAGGAGGGGGAGAGAGAGAGAGGGAAAGGTAGAGATGGAGAGTGAAGGAGTGGGAAAGGGCGAGGAGAGGGAGAGAGAGAAATGGGAGAGATAGGTGGAGAAAGAAAAAGAGAGAAAGGGAGAGAGTGGGAGAGGCATAGAGTTGGATAAAAAGGAGTTAGAGATGGAGAAAATGAGGGTGAGAGAGGGAGAGAGGGATAGGGAAAGAGGGGGAGAGAGAGAGCGAGAGAGAGGGATAGAGAAAGAAAGAGGGAGGGGAAGAGAGAGTGGGGAGAGAGAGAGCTAAAGGGAGGGATATAGACAGAGGGAGATAGAGATTCAAATAAAGAAAGCGAGAGGGCATGAGGGAGGAAAGAGGGAAGGAGGGAGAGGGAGAGAGGGAAAGTGAGAGGGGGAGAATGAGAGGAAAAGGGAGAGAAAGAGGGAGAGGGAGAGAGGGAAAGTGAGAGGGGGAGAAGGAGAAGAAAAGGGAGAGAAGGAGGGACAGAGGGAGAGGGAGAGTGAGAGAGAGAAAGTAGGAGAGAGAGGATGAGAGTGTGAGGGTTAGAGAAGGAGAGAGGGAAAGAGAGAGGGGGAGAGAAATAGATAGTGTTAGAGAGAGATAAAGAAAGAGAAGGAGAGAGATATAGAGGGGGAGAAAGGATTAGAGAGGATAGAGGGGGATAGAGAGGGAGGAAGAGATCGATAGAGGGAAAGGATAAGAAAAGAGAAGGAGAAGAGAGAGGGATAAGAGGGGAGAGGGAGGGAGGGAGGGAGAGGGAGGGAGAGATAGAGAGAAAGTGAGAGAAGGGGAGAGAGTGTTAGTGCAGGAGAGAGTGAGAGAAAAGAGAGAGGTAGAGGGATAAAAAGAGAGAGTGAGAGAGGTATAGTGAAGGAGTGAGAGAGGTATAATGAGAGAGGGAGATTAGGAGAGGGAGATAGGAAAAAGGAGAGAGGGCAAAAGAGAGTGTAAGAGAGGAAAGCAAATAAGGGGAAGAGAGAGAGGGACGGGGAGATTGAGAAAGAGAGAGAAATAGAGGGAGAGGGAGATAGAGGTTGAAGGAGAGATAAAGCAAGAGGGAGAAAGAGAAAGAGAGGGCGAAAGAGAAAGAGAGATAGATGGAGAGAGAGTGGGAGAGAAAGAGAAAAGGAGAGAGGGAGGGTGGGAAATAGGGGGTAGGCGAGAGATAGAGAAGGAGAGTGAGAGGAAGAAAAGATCGGGAGTAAGGGAGAGAGAGAAAGAAAGGGAGACAGAGGGAGAGGGAGGGAGTAAGAGAGGGGAGAGTAAGAGAGGGAGAGGGGGAGAGTAAGAGAGGGAGAGGGGGAGAGAGAGGGGGAGAGAGAGGGAGAGGGAGAAGGAGGGAGGGATATAGTGGGAGGGGGAGAGAGAGAGAGGAGAGTGAGTGAGGGGAGAGAGGGAGAGGGATAACAAGAGACCGAGAGAGAGAAAGGAGATAAAGAAAGAGGGTGAGAGAGAGAGAGGAAGAGATAAAGAGTGAGACAGCTAGAGTGAGGGAGAAAGGGAAAAGGAGAGGGAGAGGGAGAGGGAGAGGGAGAGAAAAAGAGTTAGAATGAGAGAGAGTGAGTGAGAGAGTGTGGGATAGAAAGAGAAAAGAAGAGGAAGAGAGAGATTGGGAAGCAGAGAGGGAGAGAGAGATGGAGATAAGAAGAGAGAGTGAGAGAAGGGGAGATAGAGAGAAAGAGTGAGAGGGAGACAGAGAGCCAAAAGGAGGGGGAGAGAGAGAGGAAATAGAGGGAGAGAGTTAGAGAGTGATGGAGGAAGAGTGAGGGTGAGAGGGAGAGAGAGTAAGAGAGATAAAGAGAGAGGGAGAGAGGCAAAGAGAGGGAAAGGGAGAGGGAGGGAGAGAGATAGAGTAAGAGATAGGAGAGAAAGAGAGAGTGAGAGATAGGGGAGAGAGAATGGGTGAGAGAGAGCTAGAGGGAGTGTGAGAGAATAGAGAGAGAGGGAGAGAGAAGGAGAGAGTGTAAGGAGGGAGGGAGAGAGAGTAAGGGAAAGAGAGAGGAAGAGGAAGGGGAGGGATGGAGAGAGGGGAGAGAGAGGGAAAAGAGAGGGTGAATAGAAAAGGAGCTATTGGGAGAGAGTGGGAGACAAAGAGATAGAAGGAAGGATAGCGAGAGGGAGAGATATATAGAGGGAGAGGGAGGGAGGGAGGGAGAGATCATAAGAGAGAAAGTAAGAGAGGGGAGAGGAGGAGAGAGAGGGAGAGAGGGGGAGAGGAGGAGAAAGAGAAAGAAAGAGATAAAGAGGGAGGGATAGAGTAAGAGAGAGGGAGACAGAGGCATAGATAGAAGAAGTGGGAGAGGGAGAGGGAGAGGGGGAGAGAGTAAGGAATAAGGGGAGAGAGGGGAGAAAGTGAGAGATAGAGCGGGAGAGCAAGGGAGGGAATGAGAGCAAGACTAAGAGAGAGATAGAGTGAGTGATAGAGAGGGAGATAACAAAGGGGAGAGAGAGTGAGGGCAGAGAGGGAAAGGGAAAAAGAAATAGAGGGGAAAGAGAATAAGAGAAAGAGAGAGAATTAGCGAGGGAGTGAGGAAGAGGGAGAGGGATAGGGATAGGGATAGAGAGGGAGTGAGAAAGGGAGAGAGAGTGAGAGAGGGAGATTGGAAGAGGGATAATAAAAAAAGGAGAGAGATAATGAGAAAGAGGGGAGAGAGAAAAGGTATGGGGAGAAAGAGATATGTAATGAGAGATAGAGAGAGGGAGAAAGAGAGAAGGAAGGGGAGAGTGAGTGAGACGTAGAGAAAGGAGAGCAAGAGAGGTAGAGAGGGGAAGAGGGAGAGGTAAAGGGAGGTAAAGAGAGAAAGAAAGGGATAGAGGAATGGAGTGGTGTGGGGGGAAAGGGTGGGAGAGAGAGAGGGAAAGGGAAGAGAGATTGAGAAAGGGAGAGGGATAGAGAAATAGAGGAAGAAGAGGAGGGAGAGGGAGAAAAAGGGAGAGAGAGTATGAGAGAGAGACTAAGGGAGGGAGAGCGAGAGAAAGAGAGATGAAGAGAGGGATAGGGGAGGGAGGAGAGAGGGAGGGAGGGAGGTATGAAGGGAGGGAGAAAGTAAGAGGGAGAGAGCACAAGTGAGAAAGGGTGGTAGTGGGGGAGAGGGAAATAGAAAGAGTGAGGGAGGGAGAAAGTTAGAGAGAGGGAGAGAGTGGGAGAGTGAGTGTGTGAGAGAGAGGGAGAGAGGTAGAGTGGGAGAGAGAGGGGGAGAAAGGGAGGGAGAGCAAGGGATAATAAGGGGAGAGGTAGAGGGAGAGATGGTGAGGGAAAGTGAGAGTGAGAATTGAGAGAGAGATGAAAAAAGGGAGAGAGAGAGAGAGGGAGAGAGAGGGAGAGATTAAGAGATGGAGAGAGGGAGAGGGAGAGGGAGAGGGAGGGAGGGAAGGGAGAGGGAGGGAGGGAAAGAGGGAGAGAGAGAAGGTGAGAGAGAGAAAAAGAGAGAGGGGAGTGAAAAGAAGAAAAAGATAGAGGGAGAGGGAGTGAGAGAAAGATGCAAAAGGAGATTGGGAGAAAGGGAGAAGGAGAGGTTGAGAGAGATAGAGAGAGGGGAAGAGGGAGATATGGGTGAGAGTGATAGGAGGAGAGAAGGGGAGAGAGACAAAAGAAGGAGATGGAGATAAAGAAAGAGGAAGAGGGAGGGAGGGAGGGGGAGAGAGAGGTAGAAAGGAGAGGGAGAGATAGAGTGAGGAGTGAATGAGAGAGAAAGGGAGAGAGAGCTAGAGGGACGGAGTGAGAAAGAGAGAGAGACCTAGAGGCTGAGAGAAGGGAGAGAGTAAGAGAGAGAGATGGAGAGAGGGAGAAAGGGATAACTTGAAGAATTTAGAGGGAGAATATGGAGAACCCCCTTTTCTCACTCTCTCTTCCTTTCTCAATCTGCCCCTCCCTCTATCTCTTTCCCTCTCTTCCCTCCTCCTCTCTTCCTCATCTTTACCTTCCTCTCTCTTACTATCTCTTACCCCTCCACCCCTCTCCCTCTCTCTACCCTCTCTTTCTCTTCCTCTCTTTCTCTATTCTCTCTCTCCCTCCCTCCCCTTTTCTCTCTCTTTCTTGCCTCGTCTTTCTCTCTTTCTATCTCTCTTTTCCTTCATTCCTCTCACTCTTTCTCTCTCCCATTATTTATCCCTATCTCCCCCTTTCTCCTTATTTCTCTCCATCTCTCCTTCTCTCCCTTTTTATCCTCCCTCTCTCTCTTTCTTTCCCTCTCCCTCTTTCTTTCTCTCCCTTTCTCCCCCTTTTCTCCCCCTCTATCTCCTTCTCCCTCTCTTTCTCTCTACTTCATGTTCTCTCTTCCTCTCTCTCCCCTAGTTTTTATCCTCTCCCTCTCCATCACTCTCTCCTTCTCTCTCATCATCTCTCTTTCTCTTCCTGTTCCTCTCTCTTTTCCTCTCCCTCTACCTCTCTCTCACTCTCTCTATCTATCTATCTCCCTCTCTCTTGTCCCTTTCTCATATCTCTCTTTCCCTCTCTCCCTCCCTCTTTCCCTCTCTCTCTCTCTCTCCCTCTCCCTGTCCTCCCTCTTTCCCTCTCTCTCTCTCTCCCTCTCCCTCTCCCTCCCTTACTCTCTCTCCCTCTCCCCCTCATTATCCTCTCTCACTCTTTCTCCTTTAATCTCTCCCTCTCTCCTAATCTCTCTCGCCCCTTTTCTCATTTTCTCTCTCCCTCCATCTCCTTCTCCCTCTCTCTCCCCCTCCACCTCTCTTCCTCTCCCTTTTTCTCCTTATCTCCCTCTCTCCCTCTCCCTTGCTTCCTCCCCTCTCCCTCTCTCATCTCTCCTTCTCTCTCTATCTCTCTCCCTCTCTTTCTCTCTCTTTACTCACTTTGTCTTTTTCTCTCTCTTCTTATATATATATATATAGATATCTCCCACTATCACCCTTCTTTTATCCCTCTCTTTTACCCTCCTCCTTCTCTCTTTCTCTCCCCCTTTCTCCTCCTCCTCCTCTCTCTCTCTCTCTCTCCCTCTCACTCCCTTGCTTTCTCTCCATCTCTTTCTCTTTTTTCCTCTCCCTCTCGCTCTCTCCCTCTCTTACTCTCTCCCTCTTTTTTATCTCTCCTAATTTTTCCCTCTCTCCATCTCTCTCTTTCATCTCCCTTTCTCCCTCCTTTCTCCCTTGCTCCCTCCCACACTCTCTCTCCCTCTCTCCTACTCTATCTATCTTTCTCATTCTCTCTCCTTCCTTACCTCCATCTCTCTCTCACTCTCCCCCTTCTCTCTCCTCTCTCCCTCCCTCTCTCTAGCTCTCCCTTCTCTTTCCCTCTCTCACACTCTCCCCTTCTCTCTCAATCTCTTTCTCTCTTGCTTTCTTCCTCCCTTTCTCTCCTTGTCTCTATCCCTCTCTCCTTCTATTACTTTTCATCTTTTTCTCTTTCTCTCTTGCTTTCTCCCTCCCTTTCTCTCCCTCTCTCTATCCCTCTCTCCTTCTCTCTCACCCTTTCTACTTCTCTTTATCTTCCTATCTCTCCCTCTCTCCTCAATGTCTTTATCCCTCTTTCTTCCTCTTTCTCCCTCTCCCTCACTCTTCCTCCCCCTCTCCCTCTCTATCTACCTATCTCTCTCTACCTTTCCTTCTCTCCCTCTCTACATCTCTTTCTCTCTCCATCTTTCACTCTCTCCTCTTAATATTTATATATCCTTATCTCCCCCTCTTCGACTCTCTTGCTTTTCCTCTCTCTCCTCTCTCTTTGATTCCCCTCTCACTCTCCTTCCCAATTTCCATCTCTCTCTTGCCTCACTATTTCTCTTCCTTACTTTCTCCTTCATTTTCTTCAATCTCTCTATCTCCCCCTCTCGCCACCCTCTTTCCTCGCTTTCTCTCCCCCTTGCTCTCTATCTCCCTCTCACTCTCTCTTCCAATCTCTTCCTCAGTCTCTCTCCTCTCTCTCCCTCCCTCTTTCCCTTTTTCACTTTCTCTCTTCATTTCTCCCTCTCTCTATCTCTCCCTCTCTCTCCCTCTCTCTTTCTCTCCCTCCCTCTCCCACTCTCTCCCCTTTTCTCCCTCTCTCTCTTTCTCTACCCTTCTCACCCCCTCACTCTCTCCCTATCTCTCTACGTCTCTCCCCTTCTCTCTCCTCATTTTCTCTTTCTTACTCTCTTTTTCTCCTTCTCTCCTTCTCTCTCCTTTTCTACTCTCTCCCTCTCTCTATCTCTCTCCCTCTTTCTTTATCCCCCTCCCACCCTCACTTTCCCTCTCCTTCTCTCTCACACTATCTTTATCTCCTTCCCTTTCTCTCCATCTCTATCTCTCTTTTTTCCTCTCTCTTTCTTTCTCTCTCTCTCATGATCTTACTCCCTCTCTCTCCCTTTGTTCCTGTCCCTCTACCTCTTCTTTTTCTCTCTCTCCCTATCTCCCTCCCTCTTTTTCTCCCTGTCTTTCCCTCTTCCTCATCCTCCTTCTCCCTCACTTTCTCTCCCTCCCTATCGCCCTCCCACTCTTTCTCTCCCTCTCTATCTCTCTCCTCTTTCTCTCCCTTTCTATCTTCCTTTCTCTCCTTCTCACTCCCTCTCTTTCTCCTTCTCTCTCTCTCTCCCTCCCTCTCCTTATTACTCTCCCTCTCTTGCTTTCTCCCTCTCTCCCTCTCCCTACCTTCCTCTCTCCCTCTCTTTTTCTCCATCTTACCCCCTCTCTCCCTCTTCCTCTCCCCTCTCTCCCTCTCTCCCTCTTTCTCCCTCTCCTTCTCTCTCCATCTCCCTCTCTCTGTCCCTCCATCCCTCTCCCTCTTTTAATCTCTCCCTCTCCTTCTCTCCTTCTTTCTCTCTATGTTGCTCTCTTTTTCTCTCTCTCTTCATATATATATATATATATATACACATGCACACACATTGATACACAAGCACACAAACACATACATATATGAATTTATGAATGTATGTATGTACATACGTGTGTATATATATATACACCTCTTTCTCTAGCTCTCCCTCTCTCACCTTCTCTCTAACTCTATCTCTCTCTCTCTCACTTGCTCTCTCTCTTTCCTTATTTCTATCTCTCTCTTGCCCTCTCTCCCTTTCGCTTTCTCCCTCCCTTTCCTATTCTCTCTCCCACTCTCTTCCTCTCTATCTCTTCTTCTCTCACCAGGTCTCTCCCTCTCCATCTATCTCTCCCTCTATTTCTCTATCTCTCTTCACTTCCCTTCTCTCTCCCCCTCTCTCTCCCTCTTTCTTTCTTTTCTCTTTCTTACTCTCTCCATTTCACCTATTTCCTCTCTAACTCTCTCCCCATCTCTCACTTCCTCCCTCTCTCCATCTTCTCCTCTCTCTCTCTTCCCCTCCATCCCTCACTCTTCCTCCCTTTCTCTTTCACTCCCTTCTCTTTCTCTACCTTTCTATTCCTCTCCCTCTCTCTCCCCCTCTCTATTCTACCTTTCTATTCCTCTCTCTCTCTCCCCCTCTTTATTAATCATTTTCTCACTCCCTATCTCTCCTTCTGTCTCCTTCTAAATTTCAATGTCACTCTCTATCCCTCTCTCATTTTTCTCTCTCCCCTTTGTCTCACATTCTTTCCCTCTTTCTCTCCCTTCCTCTCTTTCTCCCCCTCTCCGTTATTCTTTATCCCTCTCTCCCTTTCTCCCTCTCTTTCTCTTCTCCTTCTCTTCCCCTCATTCTCTATCCCTCTCTCTCTCCCTCATACTTTCCCTTTCCCTCCCTCTCGACCTCTCTCCTTCTCCCTCCCTGTCTCCTTCTACCACTCTCCTTTCCCTCTCTTTCTCCTTCTCTCTCTCTCTCTCTCCATCTATTTCTCACACTCTTCCTCTCTCGCCTTCTCTCTTTCTCTTCCTTTCTTTCTCTATTCCTCTCTCCCTCTCTTAGTCTTTCCATCTTTCTCCCTCTATCTCTCCCTCATTTTCCCTCCCTCTCCCACTCTCTCCCTCTATCTCCCTTTGTCTATCTCCCTTCCTCTCTATTTCTCTTCCTCCCTCTTTCTCTCTCCCTCTCTCTTTCTCTTCCTCCTCTTTCTCTCTCCCTCCTCTCTCTTCCTCCCTCTCTCTCTCCCTCTCTCTATGCCTCCTCTCTTTCTCTCTCCTCTCCTCTCTTCCTCCTCTCTCTCCCTCTCCCTCTCCCTCTCTCCATCTCTCACCATTTCTCTCTCTTCTCTCTCCCTCTCTCTTCCTCTTTCCCTCTCTCTCCCTCTTCCCTCTCTCAACCTCCCTCCCTCTCCCTCTCTCACACTCTCTCTCACTCACTCAGTAACTCTATCTTCCCCTCTATCCTTCTCTTTCTCTCCTTCTCTCTCCATCTTCCTTATCTCTCTCTCACTCCTTCTCTTGCTCCTTATTCCTCCTTCTCACTCCCTTCCTCTCTTTCCCTCCCTCCTCTCCCTCTCTATCTCTCTATCCCCTATTTTTATCTCTCTCTTTTTATCTCTCCTTACTCTCACTTCCTTTCTCCTCCTCCCTTTCTCTTCCTCTCTTGCTCCATTTCTTGCTCTCCCTCTCTCTACCCCTCTCTTTGCCCCTCTCTCCCTCTATACCTCGCTCCCTCTCTCCCTCTATATCTCACTCCCTCTACCCCTCTCTCTTTCCCCTTCTCACTCTCCCTCCCTCTCTATCCCACCCCTCTCTCCCTCTTCATGTCTCTCTCTATCTCTCTCCCTCTCTATCATTTTTTATCCCACTCTCTCTTCCTTTATCGCTCTCCCAATCCCTCTTTAAATCCCTCTCTCTATTCCTCTCTCTTCCTCTCTCCTCTCCTTTGATCTCTCGTATCTCCTCTGTCTCTCCTCTCCTTCTCTCTGCCCTCCCTCCCTCACTATCTCCCTCGTTCTCCCTCTCTTTCTTTTTCTTTATCTCTTTCTTTCATTCTTTATCTTTCTCACTCCCTCTCCCTCTCCCACTCTCTCCCACTTTTCACTCCCTCCCTCCCTCTCCTCCCCACTATATGTCCCACTATTTTCCTCTTTCTCACATGTTCTCACCCTCTCCCTATCTCCCTCTATCTTTTGCTCTTGTGTCTCTCTCTTTCTTCCTTTACCTCTCCTATACCCTTTCTCCCACTCTATCCCTCTTTATCTCTCCCTCTCTTCCACTCTTTCTTTCTCTCTCTCTCTTCTCTCTAACTCTTTTTTCATCTCACTCTATCTCTCTTTCCTCCCTCTGTACCTCTCTTATTCTCTTTATCTCCCTCTCTCTGCCTCTCTCACACTAAGTCTCCCACTCTCCCTCTACCCTCTCTATCTCCTCCCCTAGTTCTCTCCCACACTTGCTCCCCTCTCTTTCCCCTACTCTCTCCCTCCCTCTCTCTCCCTCCTTTTATGTCCTCTCTCTCTCACTCTCACCCAATCACTTTCCTCTCTCCCTCCCACACTTCTTCTCTCCCTCTCCTTCCCTCATTCTCTCTCACTTTCTTTGTCTTTTTTATCTCCCTTCCTTCCTCTCTCCTTCTCTCTCCCTCTCTCCCTATCTTCCTCTCTCTAGCCCCCTCTCTCCCTCTCTCTCCTTTCTCACTTTTGTCTCTTATTCTCTCTCCTACCCTCTCTTCCTCTCTTTATCTCTTTCTCTCTCACTCTCCCACACTCTCTCCCCTGCCCCTCTCATCCTCCCCATTCTCTCTCCCTCTCTCTCTCTCTCCCTCCCTTTCTTACTTCCACTCTCACCTTCTCTGTATCCCTCTCTCCCCCTATCTCTACATGTCTCTCCTCTTTAACCTATTCCCCACTTTCCCTCTCTCTATCTCTTCCTCTCTCCCTCTCCTCCTCTCTCCCTCTCCCTCTCGACCTCATTCTCTCCCTCTCACTCACTCTTTCTCTCCCTCTCTCTTTCTCTCTCCACCTCTCACTCCTTTGATCCCCCTCTTTCTCTCTCTCTCCCTCTCTCCTTCTCTCTCCCTCTTTTTCTCTCTCCCTCTCCCCCACTCTCCTCGTATATTAGCCCCTCTCCATCTCTCCATTTCTCTCCCTCAACTCCATCTCTCCCTCCCCCTCTCTCATGCTCTCTCTCTCCCTCTCCCCCACTCTCCTTCTCTATTAGTCCCTCTCCATCTCTATATTTCTCTCCCTCAACTCTATCTCTCCCTCCCCCTCGCTCATGCTCTCTCTCTCCCTCTCTCTCCCTCTCCCCCACTCTCCTCCTCTATTAGTCCCTCTCCATCTCTCTATTTCTCTCCCTCAACTCTATCTCTCCCTCCCCCTCTCTCATGATCTCTCTCTCTCCCTCTCTCTTCCTCTCCCTCTCCTTCTTCCCTTTCTCTCCTTTTTTCTTGCACTTTCTTTCTTTCTCTCTCCCACTATCTCTCTTTCTCCCATTCTCCCTCTCTCCCTCTCTCTCCCTATCTCTAGCTCCCTCTCGACCTCTTTCTCCTTTTTTTTTCCTACTTTATCTCCCTTTCTCCCCTCCCTCTCTCTTCCTACCTCTCTCTACCTTTCTCTCTCACCCCCACTTTACCTTCCTCTCTCTATCTCCTTCTCCCTCCCCACCTCTCTCTCCCCCTACCTTTCTCCACTTCTCTCTCCCTTTCCCTCTCTCCTTATCTCTCTTTCTCCCTCTCTTTCTCTTCTGCTCCCCCTCTCTTTCAATGCCTCTCCCTCTCCCTTCCGTAACCCCCGTAAAAATCCTTAACCATAAAGCAATACATATTACAATATTTATATATCTGCATATATTAAGTATAAGTATAATTATCATTACACCATGAGAAATTAATTCCTAAAATGTGTGATTTATATTAAATTAAAGTTATTTTTTATGAGATTAATGGTTTAATTATTAAAGAAATGAGATATACAAAATCGGTGTTTTGAGGACTATATTCTGTCCAAATTTTGTGTGATCTATTTGAGGACTTTAAAGTGATTTTTGGGTAAAACTTAAAGAATAAAATTTTTTCATATATGTGTCTACTAGCTCTCTATAAACCTTTGGGATTTTTAGATCTATGTATAAAGCGTTATGGCCATTTTAGTACAAACTACTTTAGAGGCATCACCGATGGAATATTTTTGGGGGAAGGAATTTCGAGTTTAAGGTGAGGAATTTCCAAATCATATTGTGAGAGGGAGAGATTTTTTAGTTACTTGAACTAGATTAGTTAGAGTGTTTAATTAGTCTAACCAATTAATTAGGACACATAAGCCCCCTTAATTAATGAATTAAGGCCAGCTCACCCTAAACCCATCAAACCCCCACTCTCTCTCTCTCTAGACTCACCAATAGCTTTCCACTCTCCCAAATTAAATTAAGGAATTTTTACACTTAATTATATTAATATTTTAAGCATGTATATATATATAGACTAAGTGAGAATGGAAGAAAATTTTAGGCAGCCCGTAGCTACACAAAAGGGAGAGAAAAACGGTAAGGAAAGAGAGGAAGAGGAAAGGAAAAGAAAAAGAAAGAAGAAAGAAAAGAAATAAGGGGAAAGCCTAAAAAATCTTTAGAAAATTCAAGAAAATTAAGTAGGTTCCATTTATAGTTATTTTATGTCTTAAGTTATTTTTTTTAAGTGTTTATTTCATGGGTTTGTAATAATTTTCAATGGTTTGCTATGGTTGTTTATGTTGGTGTTAGGGTTCCGCAAATTGTGATGGATCTATGTGTTTGTGTTATGATGAAAAGTTTTTTTTGATGTATTTAAATGTGTGAATGGTTTGGAAAGAAAAACAAAAGAAAAGGGTATGGATCGAATTGGTTAGAGCCAAACTAGATTTAGTGAGCATGACTTGAAAAGGAAAGGAATGCACTTCTAGAGTTGCCTTAGGTTAAAACCATTTGGCTAAGTGGGGAAAATTGGGAAAGAATGGATCTTCCGGCAAAATTAGGGGCCTAGAATAACATGGTAACTCAATTAGGAATGGGTTAATATTTTAGGGTGGAAATAAATTCACTGGACATAAAAGGCAATCCATGGCCATCTTAACAACCCATTCGGCTTAATTAAAAGAAAAATAGGGTTTTGGACTTCATTAGGTAAATTGGATATTTGATGGCTAAATTTAGTTTCTTTTGTGGACATTAAGGTTTAGATCTCCTAGGTAACCCTTCTAAAGTATGGTTTGGTAAGTTATTGGCATGTTAGTATAAAAGGAATTGACCTAGAAAGGGAAAAATCATTTCTTGCTCATTTTGGGACCAATCGACCTAGAAAAGAAAATGATTAATAATGAATCCTTTTGTGTAATTAGAGATCAAGAATTAAAAGTGAACTAAATAGAGACCAATTATTATAAGACATGTAAATGGCATAATGGAAAAAGAACATTCAAGAAAAATCGAGATTAAGACCTAGACCCATTCCGAGTCAATGTCGACTACTAAGATTAAAGGTTCGGATTAAACAAGAGATTAGCTTAAGTATGTCACACATGAATCTTTAGGATTAACCGGTCTTGTGAACTAAATAATTCATCAAAAATTTCAGCTTAGACTTGCTAGTTACACAAGAAGGAAAACTCATAAGTACGAAGTAGATTTATGCAATGAATGACACTAATGCATGAGATTTGTATTCTCATTTCGAATACTTTGAATGGTACATGAAACACTTGTGAAGTCCTATGTGTGCACTAGACACGGGATTGGATTGAGAAGAAAATGCCGATAACGTAATTAGTTGAATCCGTTAAACATAATACCATGTGCATCATGTGCATTCGAGGTCGGTAAGAAATCGAGAAAAATCATTGAGTCGTGGGATAATGTGGTTTGGTAACCAAGTTGAATGGAATGGGTAACGGCATGAAATCATGTGCATGCTCTATTACTAACACCGTTAAGTGAGGGATAATTACGTTAATCGTGTGCTACAACAAGGGATAATTTTGTTATGAGCAGTAGGTTATAATGAGATCACCGAGAGAGAGTAATAGAGTAGTAGGTGATAATATGATCACCAAGAGATGGAACACACGGTCTTGCTAATACCTAGGTACTCGGATTAAAATGGATGGGTAGAATTGGAAACGAACTTCATTACATATCACGTGCATCACCTTACTTACCGAGCTTCGACTCACCCCATTGTTGTTTCATGTTATGACAGGAACGAGTCAAAGTAGTAGAGATGCTATCGGGTCCTCCAAAAATGCTTACATGTGACATAAGTGTAATAAAATTTCTTTTGAATGTAATTTTGGGGTTGGGGTATCGATAAACAGTTTAATAGTATTGTAAATAAATTTTATAATTTCTTCCACTATATTGCTAATATTATGTAAATTGTCTTATACGCGTTTCATTGTATGATAAGTCCTTTATCTATGAGCACATATGTGTTTGAGGTTAATTTGGAAATTGATCATGTCGGCGTGATGCGCTCCTTGCCTAGCCACTCCTTTTAGGTATTTAGCAAGTGGGTCGGGGAGGGGTGTCACACCTTCTCTCTCTCCATCCCTCTACCTTGCCTTCCATCTCCCTCTCCTTCTCTCCCTACCCCTCTCTCCTTCTTCGTTCCTTTCCCTCTCTCTCCTTCTTCCTATCTCTCTCCCTTCCCTCACTCTCTCTCTATTTCTCTCACTCTCTCTCCCCTACCCTTTCTCTCTCTTTGCTTATCTCTCTTTTCCTCAAACCCTTTCTCCCTCTCTATCTTCTTTGACCTCTATCCTACTCTACCTCTCCCACACACACTCTCTTCGCCTTTCTCTCTCCTTTTTCTCTACCTCTCTCTTACTTCCCTCTCATTCTCTATTTCTCTTTCTCTCTCCCTACTATCTGCTTTTCTCACACTTTTTTCTCTCCATTTCCACTTCTCTCTCCCTCCCTCTCTTTCCCTACTCCTCTCACTCCCTCTCTCCCTCTCTCACCTTTTCTCTCCCACTCTCTCTTAATCTGCCTCCCTATCTCTCCCTCTCACCCTCTCTCTCCCACTCTCTCCTTCCCCCACCTTCTCCCATTCTCTCTTAATCTCCCTCCTTCTCTCTCCCTCTCATCGTCTCTCACCCTTTATCTCCCACCATCTCTTTCCCTCACCTTCTCCCACTCTCTCTCAATCTCCCTCTCACTCTCCCTCTATCCCCCTCTCTCTCCCTCTCCCTCTCTTTATCCCTCTCTCTTTCATCCCTCATCTCTCTCTCCCTCTCTCTTTCCCTCTTTCCCTTCTCTCTCCTTCTTTATCCCTCTCTTTCCCTCTCTCCCTCCTACTTTCCCTCTCTCTCCTTTACACTATCTCACCTTCTATCTCCTTCCCTTTTCCTTCCTCTCTCTCCATCTCTCCCTTCTCTCTTGCTCTCTGTCTTCCTCTCTCTTCCTCTATCTTCATCTCTTCTTCTCTCTCTCCTTTTATGTATCCCCTCCTTTTATCTCTCTTTCTCTCTCTCTTTCTCCTTTCTCTTTCTCTCATTTTCTTCCTCCCTCCTACTCTCTCCCTCTCTATCCCTTTTCATTCTATCACACACTCTCTCCCTCTTTTCTCTTTCTCTCCCTCTTACTCTCTTGCTCTCTCACTCCCTCGACTCCCTTCCTCTTTCTCCTCTCACTCCTTTTTCTTTATCTCCCTCATCTCTCTCCATGTATCCCTCTCTTTCCCCCTCTATCTCTTGTACTCCCTTTCCATCTCTCTCAATCTCTCTTTTTCCTCTTTCTCCCTCTCCTCCTATCTCCTCTCCCTCTCTCTCCCTTTCTCCCTCCCCCTACCTCTTCCTCGTCTCTTTTTCTCTCTCCTTTCTCTCCCCCTCTCCCCTCTCTCCATCTCCCTCTCTGCCTCTCTCTTTCTCTCTCTATCTCTCTCTCCCTTCCCCTCTCTCCCTCCCTCCTTCTCTCTCTATCTCCCTCTCCCACCCTCTTTTTTCTCTCCCCCTTTCTCTCCTTCTTTCTCCCTTCGTCCTCTCTCCTTCTTTGTTTTCCTTCCCCCTCTCTCTTTATCTCTATTGTCTTTTATCCTTCCCTCTTTCTCTCTCTCCCTCCTCTCACCCTCTCTTTTTCCTCTCCATCCTCCTCACACCCTTTCTACCTTACTCTTTCACTCTCCCTCCCTCCCACTATCTCCCTCTCTCTCTCCCCCTCTCTCTTTCATCTCTCTCCCTCCCATACTCCCTCCCTCTCCCTTCCTCCCTATCTCCCTCTTTCTCTCTCCCCCTTTTCCTCTATCTCTCTCTCTTTCCTTTTCTATCCCCCTCAATCTCTCTACTTATTTTCTTTTTTCTTTCCCTCTCTCTCATTCCCTTGACCTCCCCTTTTCTCCCTCTCTCCCTTTCTCTACTCTCTCTCTCTCTCCCCATCAATCTCTCTTCCCATCTCTCTCCCTCTCCCTTCGTCTAACTCTCTATCTCTCTTACTCTCTCTCTATCCACCTCTCTCTCACCCTCTCATCTTTCTCAATCTCTCTATCCATCTTTCCTTACCACTCTCTCTCCTTCTCCCTTCATCTCTTCCTCTCCCTCTCTCCCTCACTCTCTATCACTCACTCTCTCTCTTTTTCTCTCCCTCCCTCTCCCTTACTCTATCTTCCTCCCACTTTCTCCTCCTATCTCTCCTTTCATCCCTCACTCTCTCCCTTTCTCTCTCACTCTATCTCCCTCTCTCTCTCTATCCCTCTCCCACTCTCCCTATATCTCCCTCTCCCACTCCACCTCCTTCTCTTTCTTCCTCTTCCTCTCTCCCCTCAATCCTCTTCTCTCCTTCTCTCCCTCCCTCCCTCCCCCTCTCTCCCATCCTCTCGTCTCACTCCCTCACTCTTCCTCTCTCTCTCTCCCTCCCTCCCTACCTCCCTCCCTCCTTCCCTTTCTTACTTCATCTTCCTCTCCCTCTCCCTCTTTCCTCTCTCATCCCCACTCTCTCCCCCTCTCGTGCCCCCTCTCTCCCCCTCTCTCCCTATATCTCTCATCTTTCTCTACTCGTCTCTCTCCCTCTGTCTTCCTCTCTCACCTCTCTCCTTCTTTATCTCTCTCTATCCCTCTCTTTTCCTTTCTCTCTCTCTCTCTCTCCACTCTCTCCCTATACCTGTCATCTCTCTCTCCTCTGTCTTTCTCTCTCTCCCCTCTCTCGACCCTCTCTTTTTCCTTCTCTATCTCACATTTATGCACTCTATTTCTCTTTACCACTTTCTCTCCCTCTTACCCTTCCTCTTCTCTCTCTTTTGCCTTCCCCTATTTCTTATCCTTCTCCTTATCTCTCCCCCTCTATCCCACTTCCTCCTCCTCTCAATCTCTCTTTCTCCCTACCACACTCTCTTTCTCCCTATCTTTTGTTCCTTCTCTCCCCTTTTTCCCTCTTTCTCACTCTCTCGCTCTCTCCATCCCTCTCTCTTTCTTTCTCCCACCCTCTCTCCCTCCTCTCCCTTCCTCTATCCTTCCTCTCACTCTCCCAATCTCTCTCTCTCCCTCCCTCTATCCCTCCTCTCACTCTCCCTTTCTCCTAATCTCTCTCCCTTACTCATTCTCCCTTCTTCCCTATCTCTTTCCCTATCTCTTTCTCTCTTACTCTCTCTATTTCTCTATCTCTCTCACCCTCTCTATTTCTCTCCTCTCTCTCACTCCTTCTCTTTCTCCCTCTCTTTCTCTCCCTCTCCTCTCCCTTCCTCTCTTCTCCCTCTCTCTCCCTCTCCCTTTCTCCTTCTTCCTCAATCTCTCCCTCTCTCTCTCCCTCTCTCAATCTCTCTCACCTCTCTTCTCCCCCTCTTCTCTCCCTCTAGCTCTCTTTCTCCTTCTATCCGCCCCTCCCTTACCATCTCTCCCTCTTCATACCTCTCTCTCCCCCTCTCTCATCCTTTCTCTCTCCTTCTTTCTCTCTACCTCTCTCCCTACTTCTCCCTTACCCGACCTCTATCTCCCTCTCTCTTCCCTCTCTCTTCCCTCTCTCTCTCACTCTCTCCTCTTCTCTCTCTCCCTAACCTACTCTCCCTCTCCTTCTCTATCTCTCTCCCCCTCTCTCCCTCTCTATTTCTATCCCTCTCTCCCTCTTTCCTTCTCTCTCCCTCTCTCCCTATCTCTTAATCTCACCCATTCTCTCCCTCCCTCACCCTCGGTCTCCCTTACTTCTCACCCTCTCTCTCTCCCCTACCTCTCTCTCCATCTCTCTCCCTCTCCCTCTTTCTCTCTTTCCCCCTCTCTCCATCTCTCTCCCCTCCCTCTTTCTCTCTTTCCCTCTCATCCCTCTCCCCTCCCTCTTCTCTCTCTCCCTTCTCTCTCTCTCTCTCTCTCCCTTCCTTCTTCCTTTTTTCCTTCTCCTACTCTCTCTGTCCCTTCCTCTTTCTCATTTTCTTGCTCTTCCTCTCCTTATCTCTCCCCTCTACTTTTCCTCATCTCTCCCTTTTATCTCTCGCCTTTCTCTCTCCCTTTCTCCCCCTCTCCTTCTCCCTCTCTACCCTCTCCCTCTCCACTCCCGTCTCTCCCTCTCTCCCTTTTATCTCTCTCTACCCTTCTCCCTCTCCCTTATCCTCTTTCCCCCTCTCTCCACCTCTATCTCTATCTCCCCATCTTTCTCCCTCTCTCTCGCATCTCTGTCACTCTCTCCCTATCTCTCTTTCTCTTTCTCTCTCTTTTTCTCTCCTTCTCTCTTCCTTTTCCTCTATCTCCCTCTCTCTTCCCTCACCTTTTTCTCTCTCCCTCTCCCTTCTTTTCTCACCCTCTCTCCCTCTTTCTCCCTCCCTCTCTCCTCCTCTCTCTTTGCCTCTCCCTCTTTCTTCAACTCTCTCACTCTCCCTCTCTCTCCCTTTCTCTCACACTCTCATTCTCTCTTTCTTCCTCTCCCTCTCATCCTCTCTTCCTTTCCATCTCTTATTTTCTTCTTCCCTTTTCTCTCTCCTCTTCTCTCTCTTCCTTCCTCTCTCTCCCCTACCTCTCTTTCCCTCTTTCTCCTCCTTTATCTCTCTCTTTTCCTCTTTCAACCTCTCTCTCTCCCTCATTCTCTTCTCCCTCTATCCCCTTCTCTTTTTCCTCCCATTCTTTCCCTCTCTACCTTTGTATCTCTCTTTGCCTCTCTCTCCTACTCTATCTACCTCCCTCTCTCCCTTTATCTCTCCATATCTCAATCTCTCTCCCTTTTTCTCCCATACTCTCACCCTCTCTCCTCTTTTCTCTCCCATACTCTCTCTATCTCTCCCACTCTCAACCTCTCTCCCCTTTCTCTCTCACTCTTTATTCCTCTCTCCATCATTCTCTCCTTCTCCTTACCTTCATCTCTCTCTATCCTTCTTTCTCTTCCCCCGTCCCTCTCTCTCCCTTTCTCTTTTTCCCTCATCATCTCCCTCTCTCTCCCTCCTCACTCTCTCCCTCCATTTACCCCTCCTTATTTGCCTTTTCTATCTCTATCTTTTTCTCCCTCTCTATCCCCATTTCTTTCACTATCCCCTAATATCTCTCTTTTTCTCTTTCTCCTACTTTGTCACTTTCCCTCTCTCCCTCTATCTTTCTCTTCCTCTCTTCCCTTCTCCTTTTCTATCTTTCTGTCCCTCTCCCTCTCTCTTTTTCTATCTCTCTCTCACTCCCTCTCCTTATCTCCCTCTCTCCCTTTCTCACTCTTCCTCCCTTTCCTTTTCTCACTCCCTCTCTCCCTCCCTATTTCACCCACTTAATCTGTTTCTCCCTCCTTCACTCTCTCTCTCTCTATCCCCCACTCTCGCTCGCTCTCCCTCTCTCTCTCTCACCTCTCTCTCTACCCCCTTTCCCTCCCACTCTCTCCAATTCTCTCTACCTCTCTTCCCCTCCCACCCCTCTCTCTCCCTTAATATCTTCCTCTCTCTCCTTATCTATCCCTCTCTCCCTCTCTATCTTGTTACTCTCTCACTCCCTCCCTTTCCCTTCCTCCCTCCCTCCCTCCCTCTCTCTCTACCCCTTTCTCCCTCACCCCTCTCTACTCGTCTCGCTCATTCTCTCTCCCCATCGATCTCTCCCTATCTCTCTAGTTCTCTTTCTTTCTCTCCTCTCCTCTCTCATCTTCCCCTTATCTTCCTCTCCACTTTTTCCACTCTCTAACCCTCTCCCTCTCTCTCTCCCCCTTCCCCTCTCACATCATCTCTTTTTCTCTCTCTATCTTTATCTCCCTCTCTCCTCTTTTTTTCTCTCTCTCCTATCTCTCTGTCTCTCTCTCCCCTCCATCTCTCTTTCTCTTCGTCCCTCTCACCCTCTTTATTTCTCTCCCTTTCTCTCTCTTAATTTCTCCCTCTCTCTTCTTATCTCTCCTCTTTTCTATCTAATTCTCTCACCCATTCTCTCTGCCTCTCTTTCTTTTTATCTTTCTCCATCCATCTCTCTCTTTCTTTCTATCCCCCTTCCTTTTTCTCCCATTCTCTCCATCTCTCTCTCCTTCTCTCTTCCCTTCTCTACCTTTCTCTCTCCCTCTCTTCGACCTTTCTTTACCTCGATCTCTCTCTCAGTTCTCTTTCCTTCTCCCCTCCCCCTTTCCCTCTTTTTCTCTCTCTCTTCATCAATGTTCCTCTTCCTCTCTTCCTCTCTATATCTATCTCTCTCTATCCTCTTCCCCTTCCTCTTTCTATATCTTTGTCTCTCCCTCTCTCCCTTTTCTCCTTTATTCTCTCTCTCCCTCTTTGTCTCTTTTCTCTACTTCTCTCTCCCTCTCTCACCCCCTCTCAACCTTTCTTTCTCCCTCCCTCTCGACCTTTCTCTACCTCAATCTCTCCCTCTCTCTAGCTCTCTCCTCCTCTCTCACCCTCTCTCTCTCTCTCACTGCCTTTCTCTCTCTCTCCCTTGATGTTTCTCTCCCTCTCTTCCTCTCTCCATCTCCATCTCTCCCTCTCTCTACCTTTCACCCCCTCTCCCCCTCTTTCCTCCTCTCAATCTTTCTCTTTCCCTCTCTCCCTATACCTCTCTACATTGCTCTTCCCTTCTCTCTCCTTCTTTCTCCTCTCCCTCCCTCCTTCCTCACTGTCTCTCTTTCTCTATCTTTCCTCTCTTTCTCTTCCTCTCCCTCTATCTCTCTCTCCTTCTCTCCTTTATCTTCTTGTCTCCCTCCTCTTTCTCTCTCTCCCTCTTTCTCTCTCTTTTCTCTCCCTCTCTTCTCTCTCCTCTCTCTCTCTCTCTCTCTCATTCCTCTCCCTCTTCATCTCTACCTCTCTCTATCCCTCTCTCTCTCATTCCTCTCCCTCTTTATCTCTACCTCTCTCTATCCCCTCTCTCCCTCTCTCTCTCTCTCTCTCCCTCTCTCTCTCCCTCTCTCTCCTATCTCTCCCCCTCTCCCTCTCTATCTCTTCATGTCCCTCTCTCCTCTCTATCCTTATCTCCCTATCTTTATCTCCCCTCCCTCTCTCCTCCCTCTCCCTTATCTTTCTCCCTCCCCTCTCTTTGTCTCCCTTCTCTCTCTCTCCTCTCTCTTTCTCTTACCCTCTCGCCCTCTTTATTTCTCTACCTTGCTTTCTCTCCCCATAACCTCTCCCTCTCTCTCCCTCATTCTCTCTTCTTCGTTCTTTCTCTCTCTATCTTTTCTCTCTTTTTTCCTCCTATCCCTCTCTCTCTCTTATCTCTCTTTCTCCTCTATCTCTCTATCTCTCTCTCTATATCCTTTATCTGTCCCACTCTCACCCCTCCCTCTCTACCTCTCTTACTCGTGTCTCTCTCTCTCTCTTTCTCTTTCCTCTCTTTCTCTCTCTTCTCCCTCTACATCTTCTTGCCTCCCTCTCCTTCTCTCCTTACCTTTCCTTCTCTCTCTATTTCTTGCACTCTCTCTCTCCCTCCTTCTCTCGATTCTCACACTTTCTCTCACTCTCACCCTCTCTCTCTCCCTCCTCTCTCTTTCGTCCCATCCTTTTCTCTCCCTCCCTCTCTCCCTCTCTCTCTCTCACCCTCTTTCTACCTCTATCACTCTTTCGCTCCTCTCCATCTCCTTCTCCCTCCCTCTCTCCCTCTCTTTCTCCCCTTATCTCTCCCTCTTACTCTTTATACCTACCCCTCTCCCTCCCTCTCTCCCCTTACTCTCTATCTCTATCCCTCCCTTCTATCTCCCTCGACCTCTACCTCTCTCTCACTCCATCTCTCTCCTACCTCTCTCTCCCTCTCTTTTTATCTCTCACCCCTCCCTTTCCCTCTCTCCCTTTATCCCGTTCACCCTCTCCCTCTCTACCTCTCTCCTTTTCTCCCTCTCCCTCTCTCTCCAGGTCCCTCGGGGGAAGGAGAGTGAGAGAGAGAGGGAGGGAGGGAGAGAGGGAGAGAAGAGGGTAAGGGGGAAAAGGAGAGAGAAAAAGAGAGGTTGAGAGAGAGAGGGATGGAGAGAGAGGGGAGGGAGAGAGGGGAGAGGGGGAGAGAGGGAAATAGAAGGAGAGAAAGGGAGGGAGTGAGTAAGAGAGAGAGAGATAGAGGGGGAGAGAGATTGAGAGAGATAAAAGGTAAGAGAGAAGGAGAGATATAGACACACAGAGAGGGATAAAGATAAGGGGAGAGGGAGTGGAAGAAAGAGAGATATATAAAGGAGAGTGAGAGAGGGGGAGAGAGAGGGAAAAGAGGGGGAGAGAGGGAGGGAGATTGAGAGAGGGAAAGGCAAGAATGAGATGGTGGGAGAGCATATAGAGGGAGTGAGGGAGAGAGGGGAAGAGACAGGTAGGGAAAGAGGGATAAAGAGAGGGAGAAAGCGAGAGAGAAGGGACAAAAAGGGACAAAGAGAGGGAAGGGAGGGAGAAGGAAGGTAAGAGAGAGAAAGGGAGAGATAAGAGGGTGAGAGAGAAAGAGGGAGAGAGATTAGAGAGAGAGGGAAATAGAGGGGGAGAGATTAGGAGTGGGAGTAGGAGAGAGGGAGAGAGAGAGATAGGGAGCGTTAGATAGATAGAGGAAGAGATAGCTAGAGATATAGATAGGAGAGAGAGAAAGAGATTAGAGGAGGGAGGGAGAGGAAGTGATTGAGGGAGAGAATGGGAAGGAGAGATAAGGGGAGGAAGGAACGAGTGGTAGGGAGGTAAGGAGAGGCATAGATAGATAGAGAGAGGGAGAGAGAAATAAAGATAGGGGAGGGATAAAGAGGGAGAGAGAAATAAGGACTAAGGGAGGGATGGAGAGGGAGACATAGAGAGGGAGTTAGGGAGAGGAGGAAAGAGAAGCGATAGAGGAGAGAGAGAGAGAAGGAGAGAGAGAGAGGAGAGAGATTGGGGAAGGGATTGAGAGAGATAGAGGGGGAGAGGTAGAGAGAGGGGGAGAGAGAGGGAGAAAGGAGTAGAGAGAGAAAGGAGAGAGAGTGAGAGAAGGAGAGAGTGAGAGGGAAAAACGGATAGAGAGAGAAAAAGAGGGAGGGAGATGCTAATAGAGAAAGAGGAAGGGAGATGAGGAAGGTAGAAAGGGTAAAAGAGAAAGAGGGAGAGAGATTGGAGAGGGAAGGGAGAGGGCAGGGAGAGAGAGGGAGAGAGATAGAGAGAGAGGAAGAGAGATAGAGGGAGAAAGGAGAAGATAGGAAAGAAAAGGAGAGAGATAGAGAGAGGGTGAGAGGGAGAAAGGAAGGGAAAGAAAGAGCGAGCAAGAGAGGAGGGGGCGAGAGAGAGATGGAGAGATAAAAATGGAGAGAGATTAGAAGAGAGCGATATAGAAGGAGAGAGATAGAGAGAGGGACATAGATTAGGGGAGGGAGATGGAGGAAGAGGGAGGTTAGGAGAGAAAAAGATAGACGATGGGAGAGGAAGAGAGAAATAAAGATAAGGGAGGGATAGAGAGGGAGAGAGAAATAAGGACAAACGAGATAGAGAGAGGAAGAGAGAGAGAAAGAGGGATAAGTAAAAAGAGAGGGAGAGGGAGAGGAGAATGAGAGAGAAGTTAAATAAGAGAGGGAGAGAGGGAGAATAGGAGATAGAAGGAGGGAGGGGAAGAGAGGGAAAGAAGGAGAGGGAGAGAGCAAGAGAGTGGGAGAGGAAGAGGGAGGGAAAGTGAGAGAGGGAGAGTGAGAGGAAAAGAGAAGGAGAAGGCTGAGAAGAATAGAGTGAGAGAAAAAGAGAGGGAGAAAGAGATGGAGAGTCTGAAAGGGAGAGAGAATGTGAGGGGGAGAGAGAGTGAGAGAGGAATAGAGAGAGATAGATAGAGAGGGAAATGGAGAAGAGAGACAAAGAGAGGGAGGGAGAAAGAGAAGGAGAGGAGGGAGGGAGAGAAAGGAAGGAGAGGGAGACGAAATGGGGAGAGAGAGAGGGGGAGAGAGTGATGGAGAGAGGGGGAGAGGGAGAGAGGGAGAGGGATGAAGGGGGAGAGGGAGAGGGTAGGAGAGGGAGAGAGATAGGAAGAGGGAGGATAGTGGGAATCAAAATAAGAGAGAGGGAGAGTGTCAAAGATGGAGAAGGAGTGAGAGGGAGGGAGAGGGAGAGAGAGAGAGGGAGAGGGAGAGGGAGGAAGGAAGAGGGAGAAGGAGAGAGGGAGAGAGAGGAGAGAGAGGAGAGAGAAAGAGAGGGAGGAAAGAGAAAGAGGGAGAGAGGGAGATAGAGAGAGAGGAAGAGAGAGGAAGAAGAGAGAGGAGGAAAGAGAGGGAGAGAGTAGGAGAGAGAGAGAGAGGGAAGGAGAGAGAAAGAGATGGTGAGATAAAGAGAGAGGAGAGAGAAAGAGATGGTGTGATAGACAGAGGGAGAGAGAAAGGGAGGAGAGGGAGAGAGAAAGAGATTAAGATAAGGGGAGGGAGAGAAAAGGGAGAGGAAGAGAGGGAGAGAAAGGGAATGAGAGTGAGAGAGGGAGATGCAAGAGAAAATGAGAGGAAGAGTGGGAGAAAGAGGGAGAAAAAGAGAGAAGGAGAGTGAGAAAGTCAAGTGGATAGAGAAGGAAAGAGGGATTGAAAGAGGGAGGGAGAGGGAGGGAGAGGGAGGGAGAGGTAGAGAGATAAATAGGGAAAGAGGGAGAGAGAGAGGAAGAGAGGGAGAGATGAAGAGGGAACGAGAGAAGCAAAGCATAAGGGTGAGAGAGTGAGTGATAGAGAGATTCGGGGAGTGAGAGAGGTAGATAGGTGGTTATCGAGGAAGAGAGAGGGCGATAGAGAGGTGGAGAGGGGGAAATGGTAAAAGAGAGAGAAAAGGTATGATGCCCCCTCCTCGACATACTTACTATCTACCTAAAAGGAGTGGCTAGGCGAGGAGCGCATCACGCCGACACATCCAACTCGACTTAAACCCTACTACATACATGCTCGGTATCATAACAATATATTACATATTGAACTATATACAATACAAATTACATGACAAGGATATTCACAAGTGAAAGAAATTATAATTCATTTACAATGTTGTTTAAATATTTACAGGCACCCCAACACCGAATTACAATCAAAATAACATCCCCTTAGGTTTGCGTCACATATGAGCCCTTTTGGAGGATCCGACAGAGTCTTTATCGATGCTACCGTCATTATTACTTGTCATAACATGAAAATAACAACAAGGTGAGCATGAAGCTCGGCAAGTGGTGTGATGTCACGTGATATGCAATGCCTTTCGACTTCCCAAAGCATACTCATCAATTTTAATTCCGAGTACCACGTGTATTAGTAAGTCTACTCTATTTTTAATCCAAGTGATTACCAAATCACCTTCTGCTAACAATGGAATTATCCCTCATCGTAACCACTAGTAATGGGAGTCCATCATCTAACAATGCAGGCACACAACTTAGAGTATAGACATAGTTGGATCGCTAATACCCATTTATTTCTATTAAGTTACCGAACCTATTCATAAAACCCACTTTCAACCAATTGATTCTTTCTCGGTCCATCCCCGACACATGTACATGATGCACGTGATGCTATGATTATCATATTAAGGATACTTGGGTACCAAACCCTACACCATTATTCCATCCCCGATATCTAACCCACACAGGGTCATACGTTAACTTCATCACAATGTTCACCTAATTAGGTTTAAATGTCGACGGTTGATATTTGCCGAGTCGTGAATTTAATTCGCATGAGGATATTTTTCTTCCACTTCATTTGGTATGTTTAATTATTAATTTATTCTACATTTGAGTTATGTAGTTTTTGATTTTTTGAATTAATTAAAACATGCTATGGAGTAACGTACTCTTTTCTTTTTTCTCGAATTTAACACTTTTTGGGCGAGTTAGGCTCCTAAAAGTGTTAAGTCGAATTTTCAATTTCTCTTTGTGATCTTGCATTTCTAGCATTATTTTTATCCTTATTTGGGGCCTAATTGAATTATTAATTACCCAATTGATTTAGTGAAACCAAAAACCCCATTTTTCCCAAGCTTGGCCGAATGGTCCCTAAATTGGCAAGCAATTTGTCTTTGTTTTTATATGACTTTTCTTTTCCTTTCTTTTTGAAAAAATAACTAAACCAAGTCTTAAGTACCAAAGGAAGTCCATTTTCACCATTCTTGGCCGAATATGACTCTAGGAAAATCCTAAAATTCCATCTTTTCTTCCTTCCTATTTTACCTTGTCTAAGTCCATATCAATCCTAAATTAATCTACCAAGTTTCGGTCAAACCCAATTCCATCATTCACATCCACCAAAACATAAATCTAGCTATATACAAGGCTTTCTAAGCTTTAACCAATAACCACACAACTAACCATCACAATCAAACCATAGCAATTACCAATCATGGAACAACCTAACCAACACAATCAAGCCAACAAAACACATCATAACATAAACACAAGCTTAACCAATTACAATAACATCAATTAAATGGCATAAAGAACTAAAGAAACCCACTTAATTAGATAGATTTGATTAGGATTTTTCCCTAGCTTTTCCCCTTTTTCCTTCCTTCCTTCCCTTTCTTTTCTTTTTCTCTCCTTCCATGCCATGACTTTCTCTCCCTTTTCTCACAAATGGGTTTTTCTCTCTTCATTTGGGTGCTACGGTTTTAGCCTAAACTTTTTGACCATTTTCCCATTTTAATAAAATATATACTTGCTTCTCTTTCCCATAAATCCAATTTTACAACTCGTCTCAAACCAATTTAACAAAGTGTAAGGCAATTGCGTGAGTCATGGGACAAGTGGCGAGGTTTGAATGGGTTTAAGGGTGAGTTGGCTTCCAAGCATTTAATCAAGGTGCTCAGGTGTCTAATGCTCAACCAACAAGATAATTAGGCTAACTAAGTCTTCAAACTAATTTGGTTCTAGTGACAAAGTCCCTTAAGCTATTTTAGTTCCAGATCATACACATACACCTCAAATCCGATTGTAGTAGCTATATTATAGGGCAACCCTTATCAAGCAACAATGTCCCATTTCTGGACACAATTAAATCCTAGAATTTTTATATTAGAAACTAGATATATTAATTCAAAACAAATCCAAAGTTTAGGTTAAAATACCAATCACACGATTAATAACATAATTTTGAAGTTTAAGGATCAATTTGTCCAACGAATAGTTCATATAGAACAAGTATATACTAAAATGAGCATAACTTTTTCTATATAAAACTAATAAGACAAATATTTTATAGAGGGGTATTTGAGAAATATATCAAAAACTTTTATTCTTTAAGCTTCACCCATAAATCAACGTAATGTCCTTGAATAGGCTACACAAAATTCGAATAGAATCTAATTCTCAAGAACAATGATTTTGCCTACTTGATTTCTCTACTAGTTAAACCATTAATCTCAAGCAAAATAGCTTTAATTTAACACAAATCATGCATTTTAAGAATTAATTTTTTATGTGTTTCATGAAGATTACACATACCAAAAAAAATTTCGGCATTCTTCTCCCTAATTAATTCGGTAATTTCCTCCCAAAACTTTTCCAACTTCCCCTTACTTTAGAATCCTTTTCTCACTTGTATGATATGTTCTAGGTATTTAGGAATACAAAATAGCATATACAACTACACTTAGACATAGTATATATATTCTGAAATGTTTATATTTATAGTTAAGAATGTTCATGGGGGTTACATTTCTCTCCCCTTAAAAGAAATTTCATTCTTGAAACTAACTTATTCGAACAAGTCTAGTTATTTATCTCTCATTTCTTCCTCCCATTCCTAGTTCATTTCCTCAAGATTATAATTTTTCCATAAAACTTTAACTAGACTAATCTCCTTATTCATTAACTGTTTCACCTACCTATTAAGAATTTGGATTAGTCTTTCTTCATATGTTAAATCTGCGAGTGAGATTTGGTGGCTCTGTCTCCATAATTTAACTTGGCTCTCCTACGCACTTCCTTAGCATAGAAACATGGAATACATTATGTACTCCTGCAAACAATGGTGACAACAATAGGCAATAGGCCTTATTGCCTACTCTGGTCTAGTATTTTAAATGGTGAAATGTATCACGAACTTAACTTCCCCTTTTTCCCAAATCGTTGTACGCCCCTCATTGGTGAAACTTTTAAAAATACATAGTCATCGACTATAAACTCTAGATCCTTCCTCCTCTTATCGTTGTAGCTTTTCTATCTACTCCGAGTTATTTTCATCCATTGGTGGATCTTTTCCACCACTTCAGCCATTTGCTACACCAGACTTCGATCCCAATAACTTTTTTCCCCTATCTCATCCCAATGCACGAGAGATCTACATCGTTGGCCATACAAAGCTTCATAGGGAGCCATCCCAATTGAAGCTTGGTAGCTATTTTTATATGCAAATTTAGCTAAGCATACGTATCTTTTCCATTTTTAAACTAATCCGAACGCATGCTCACAACATATCTTCCAGAATCTGGATCACTCATTTAGATTAGCCATCAATTTATGGATGATAAGCCATGTCGAAGTTTAGCTTCATACCCATGGCCTTGTGCGAACTCTTCCAAAATGCGGTAGTGAATCTGGGATCTCGATCTAGCACAATTGAAATCAAAATCCTATGTAATCTTACAATTTCACCAAGGTACAACTAGGCGTACTAGTTTAGATTGTTGGTGGTTTTGACTAGAAGAAAATGCATTGATTTGGTCGACTAATCTACGATCACCTAGATAGCATCCGACCCTCTTTTCGACCTTAGCAATCCCATGACAAAATTCATTTCCATTCAAGAATTACCAATTGTTTTAACGTTCCTACGAGCCTTTGGTGTTTTGCCTTTACTTGTTGACAAATCTAACACTTGGCCATAAAATTAGCTACGTCCTTCTTCATTCCAGTGCCACCAATAACTTTGTTACAAGTCCTTGTACATCTTTATGCCTCCCGGGTGTATCGAATAGGGAGTTGCTTGTGCTTCTTTTAGTATGTCCTCTTTCATGTCTTCCACCAAGGGAACACATAACCTTCTTTTAAATCTAATTATGTCTTTGTTATCCACTCGCAAAATCGAATTCCTTCCCGACCTTCATGTTTTTCTTCAATTCACTCAGCTTTTCATCCGTTTGCTACCCCATTCGAATCCTTTTCTACAAAGTGGGTCGGACTACCAAAACCGATAAAATGCTCTCATGACTTACCAAAATTATCTTCGCTTCTAGCTTTTGTAGGTCTCTCACTAATGATGATTAGATTACTCGCATCATTACTAGTGATTTTCTACTTAAGACAACATTAGCTTTGCTTGGGTGATATTTGATTATACGATCATAATTCTTCACCAACTCTAACCACCTTCTTTGTCTCATGTTCAGCTCCTTTTGTGTGAATATATATCGTAAGCTTTTATGATCCGATATATCTCATACTTGACTCCATATAAATAATGTCTCTAGATTTTTAAGGTAAAGACTACCTCTGCTAGTTCTAGACCATGCATCGGATAATTTTGTTCATATTCCTTCACCTATGGGGTTAGTCAATTCAAATGGCATCACTAGGAACTCATAATGGTTGTATCTCATCCTAAACACCATTTTCTTCACATCCTTCGATCCGACCCTCAGTTGGTGATACCCGGATTGCAAGTCTATTTTTGAAAAACTATCGCTCCTTGCAATTGATCGAATAAATTGTCAATCCGGGGTAATGGGTACTTATTATTAATCATCACCCTATTCAACTCCTAGTAGTCAATACATAGCCTTAAACTACCTTCTTTCTTTTTCACAAACAAGTATCGGAGCTCCCCAAGGTGAGGAACTAGGGCGTATGAATCCCTTGTCCGATAAGTCCTATAGTTGCACCTTCAGCTCTTTCAACTCAAATGGTGTCATCCTATATGGATTTTTATAAATCGAAGTCATGCCCAACTCCAGCATCAATCTCAAATTCTATCTCCCTCTTCGGTGGTAACATAGTCAAACTTTCTATAAATACGTCTAAATACTCACTTACTACTTCTATATCTCCTGGTTTTGACTTTTGTTCCACCCGACTATCCACCATGTGTGCTAAGTACCCTTTACATCTTTTTTCTAGCATCTTTCGAGCCTTTATGGTTGAAATGACTAGCATGACTCGAAACTTCGTATCAACCTTAAACTCTAATGGCTCATTTCTAGGTAGGTCAAATGCTACCCTTCGACCTTGACAATCGATGGTGGCACCATACCTCATTAATCAAGTGCATTCCTAGAATTAAATCAAAATTTTAGAGGTCTAATACTATCAAGTCGGCCTCCAAGCCCCTATCCTCAATTTGTATAGGACACCGCTTGACTAGGCTCATCGATTCCATAGGTTCTTTAGAAGGGACTACTATTAATCAAAGCATAAACAGTCAAGCCAAGGATTGAGACATTATCATAAATTACTACCGTGTCCCTCTTGTTAGCCTCCTCTTGGGTCATTGTGTAAACCCGAGCAGTACCCTCCTCGAATTTGATTTCTCGCACTCGAGGGCAATTGTAGGATATATGTCCTAGCTTGTGGCATACAAAATAAGTTTTTACATCCGATCGACATTCCCTAGTATGAAATCTCCCACATCTATTGCATCGAGGCCGATCACCCATCATTGGTCGTAACTGATTGCCCATCATTGGTCTCGATTGACTATTCGCATTGGTCTTGGAGCATACGATGCAGATCTAGCAATTCATGCATCTCTTGATCCACCACCCCGATTAAAATTTCTAGGTGGAAATCATCTTAATGGTTTGGATGAAGAGGCTCCTATTTTAAACGCTTGCCTCTTTTATTGTAACTCCTTGGTAATCTCCTTTTGATCTTCATCTCGCCAACATCTCCTTATCCACCATTTCTGGAAAGGTGTGGTCGGTAGACATCCATACCATGCTCCGCACTCTTAGGTTTAACCCTCGCTAAGAATTGATTTCTTTTCAAATTTTCATCCATAGTGATGAATGGGGTGAATCTACACCCTTGTTCAAATTTTCATACATATTCACCCATCGACATTCCATCTTGCTTTAGTTCTAGGAAGTCTTGAATCTTCTTAGCCCTTACGTATGCAGTAAAGTATTTATTATAGAATACCTCCTTAAATCCTTCCCGTGTTAAGGTAGGCATGTCCACCGTCGGTCGTGCACTCTCCCACCATGTTCGGGCATCCTTAGTGTGGTGCTCCTAGCTCCCTTACCGATTACCTAAAAGGCATGACTTGGTGCACCATATTTTAGAGATCGAAGTCTCAAATTTAATCTCATACACATACATAATGTATTGAATATCATTATAAAAATTACAAAATATAATTTATAAGCAAAAGTAGATCCTATAATTATTGTGTCACATATGAGCCTTTTTCTAGGAGGAACCGATAGCTTCATTATTAGCATTAGTATCACCTTTACTCGTCATGGCATGAAATAAATATAGAGTGAGTGGAAGCTCGGCAAGTAGGGTGATGCACATGATATGCAATCATTTTCTAACTTCCCCCACTTCGACTTAACAAATTTTATTTCCAAGTACCACAGGTATTTGTAAGTTTACTCTATTTTTAATCCAAGTGAATCGCAACTCACCGTATGTTATAACAAAATTATCCCTCATCGTAGCCACTCGTTAGTGGGAATCCATCATCTAACGAGTGCATGCACACAGACTTAGAGTACGCACACAGTTGGACCGTTAATACCCCTTTTATCTAGCAGGTTACCAAACCTATCCAATTTCCATTTGATTTGGTTACCAAACCTCATTGTTTATTCGACTCAATGGTTTTTCTCAATTTAATCCATTCCCATATGCATATGATACACATGATGTATCATAAACCATATTCCACCAAGTCATGGGTACTAAACCCATCGATTTCATACCATTGAGTTCACATAATGAATTCAAGGCCCGTTTAATAGGGTTACTCCATCTCATATATCATGAACTACATTCTATATCTCATAGGCACCAAACTATTTATGTCCATCCCATTTT
This sequence comes from Dovyalis caffra, assembly GCA_963924115.1. NCBI lineage: Eukaryota > Viridiplantae > Streptophyta > Magnoliopsida > Malpighiales > Salicaceae > Dovyalis > Dovyalis caffra. Next base: position 18,927 of record CAWUPB010000515.1, on the reverse strand, counting down.
AGAAATTCAATCCACACTTGGGTCTTCATCAATATTTTCATGGTATGATCCAACTTGACTATTTTAGTACCAAGGTCCACTAAGTGTTCTTTAGATATCCAAGTCCATTTATTTTCATCCAAACTCATTTTGTTTTATTCCAAACCCATTTCTTTTAATTCAAACCCAAGTCCATTTATTTTAATTTAATTCTATTTTCTTTTAATCCAAGACCACTCTATTTTAGTCCAAGCCCATTTATTTTTAATCCAAGCCCAAGTTCATTTGTTTTAATCCAATTCCATTTTTTTTAATCAAAGTCCATTTTTATTCTAACCCAATTCCATTAATTGTAATCCAAACCCCTTTTTATTTAGTCCAAGCCCACTTTGTCTTAGACCAAGTACATGTGTTTTATTCCAAGTCCACTTTTTTTTAAATCCAAGCCCAATCATACATATCTTTCAAACCTATATGGTTATATTAGGGTGGCTTAGGTGTCTAACTAAACACCTTAAGTAATTAAGTTTAAGTACCTAAACTCATTTCTTTCCATTAAATTTTGAAAATCCCTCTCCCTAAACTCAAACTTTTTCTATGTACCAAATTAGCCATAACTCATTATATTTAGATCTAACAATCATGTAATTTTACAAAGAGCTAGTATACATATAGATGAACAACATTTATTCTTTGAGTTTTACCCAAAAATCAATCCAAGATCCCTAAATAAATCACACAACATTCAACATTTTCCACCGCTAAAATTCAAAAAATTCTCTTTTAAAATTTTTAAAACACATTTCTCATCACATAGAGTTATCACCAAACCAACCCATCACACATGTATAACCATCCATCATCATAGATATACATGGCATACTTACAAATTCTAACCTAAATTTTACCATCAAATACACATCCAACATTCAATGTAAATCCATCATTAAAACATCATAAATCCATGAGCAAACATCAAATTTTTAACATCAACACAAACTACTATAACCAGATATTACATGGCTTAAAACAAAAACCCATAAATCAAACATGTAAAAGAGAACTTAAAGCATAAATAAAACTAAAACGAAACCAAAAGAAACCTACTTACAATGATGTGTGTTTGGTTAAGATTTCTTAGCCTTTTTTCTTCTATTTCTCCTTCCTTTCTTTCCTTTCCTTTTCTCCTTTCTTTCCCTCAAACTCACGTTTTTCTCTACTCTTTTTGAAGGGTACAAATTTTTTGCTAAAAGGAATGGCAAGGTTTCATCTTTTCATACAATTTTAATACTACACTTTTCCTTTTATTTCTTTTATGTTTAATATGCCAAGTGTCCAATTTTTATGGTTAGAGAGGTCAATTGATAGAGACAAAAAGAGAGGCAAGTTGGAGTGTCTAACCTTTCAAAATTAAGTAAGAAAGTACAAATGGAATTATGGTGGAAGATTTTATGTCACATCACTAACTAAAGAGAGAAACAAAAAGATAACTAAATTAACCAATTTTCTAATCTTATTTGGTTCATAAAATTCGACCATGACTTTTAAGTGGGATATATTTTTCACTTGCATGGTCATTTTAAATATACATTATGGAAAAATAAAAAATGGGTAATTAATTTCCAAAGAAAAGTATTCCTATGAGCAATTCCATAAACCTTAAATATTTTCACACCACAAATATAAAAGAAATGGTACATAATTTATGCTCACATAATCATGGATATTTCAAGAGATATTTGAGTTCGAGAATTAAATTTCGATATGCAAAAATAATTTTTTTTAAAACCTATGTATATTAAACTCACCCAACACAAACATGACACAAAAATCATAGTTGCGACTTAGTAAAGGTAGATAAAATTATTTTCATACATATAGCTACGTTAAGCAAGTTCACGAGAGTTACATTTCTCCCTCCTAAAAAGAAATTTCATCCTCGAAATTGGTTTATACAAATAGGTCTAGGTATTTCTTTTTCATTTCCTCTTCTAGTTTTGAGGTCATTTCTTCAAGGTCACGATTCTCCCATAAAACTTTAACTAGGGAAATGTCTTTATTCTTTAGGTGTTTAAGTCGTTGGTCGAGAATCTAGATTGGTCTTTCCTCGTATGTTAAGTTCGGGTTCAAGTTCGATGACATTGCCTTCGAACCCGACTAGGCTCTTCGATACATTTTCTTAACATGGATACATAAAAGACATCATGTACTCCTAACAAGGCCGACGGTAGCAACAGGTGGTATGCCTCATCGCTTATGCGATCAAGTATCTCAAATGATCCAATATAGCGAGGACTCAATTTGCCTTTTGTCCCAAATCACAGTATGCCCTTCATCAAGAAAACAGCTTAAGAAGACATAATCACCCATTGCAAACTCTAGATCTCTTCTTCTTTGATTGGCATAGCTTTTCTATCGACTTTGAGCTATTTTCATCTATTGGTGAATCTTAGCCACCACCTTAGTCATTTGTTGCACCAATTTTGGGCCTAATAGCTTCCTTTCCTCGACTTCATCCTAGTGTATTAGGGATCTACATCATCGTCCATACAAAGCCTCATAAGGAGCCATCCCGATGGATGCTTGATAGCTATTATTATAGATAAACTCCACAAGGCATAATTACTTCTTCCATTTCCTAGACCAATCAAGGACGTATGCTCGTAACATGTCTTCGAGTATCCGAATGACCAGCTTCGATTATCCATCATTTTGTGTATGGTAAGCCGTGCTAAAGTTTAGCTTTATCCCCATGGCCTTATGCAAACTCTTCCGGAATGCTATAGTGAACCTAGGATCTTGATCCGACATGATTGAGACTAAAACCCTATGAATTCTCATGATTTCATCAAGATATAATTGGGCATACTAGCTCAGGCTATAAGTGGCCCTCATTGAAAAGAAGTGTGCTAATTTGGTTAGCCTATCCATGATCACTCAAATGGCATCCAACCCCTTTTTCGACCTTGGCAATCCGATAACAAAGTCCATAGTGATGTGCTCCTATTTCCATTCGAGAATTGCTAGTGGTTGCAACATTCCCGCGAGTCGTTGATGTTCTACCTTCACTTGTTGACGTGCCCGACACCTTGCCACATAGTTCACCACGTCTTTCTTCATTCCCAACCACCAATAACTCTTTCTCAAATCTCGATACATTTTAGTGCTTCCTAGATGTATCGAGTATAGGGATGCATATGCCTCTCTCAATATGTCGTTCTTCAAATCCGCTACCACAGAACACGGAATCTTTCTCCGAACTTAACCAATCCCTCGACATCTATCGTAAAGTCGACTCCTTCCTAGCCTCTACACTTTTCTTCCACTCCTTCAACCTTTCATCTGTTTGTTGCCTAGCTTGAATTCTTTCTTGTAGGGTTCACTAGACTAATAAGGCTAACATAACGCTCATGTAGCCTATAGGAATGATCTCTAATTCCAGCTTCCGTAATTCTCTCATTAATGGTAACTAGAATGCATTAATAATTGCTATAGATTTTCTACTCAAGGCATCAACAATGGAATTAGCTTTTCTTGGATGGTAGTTGATGATCCAATCATAGTCTTTCACCAACTCGAGCCATCTCCTTTGCCTTATATTTAGCTCCTTCTGCGTGAAGATGTACTGTAAACTCTTATGGTCCGTATATATCTCTCATTTGGCTCCATATAAATATTGTTGCTAAATCTTTAAGGAAAAGACGACCGTTGGTAACTCTAGATCATGCGTTGGATAATTTCTCTCATATTCTTTCAATTGCCATGAAGCATAGGCCACCACCCTTTTGTTTTGCATTAACACTCGCTCCTAGCTCATTTTTGGAAGCATCGATATATACTACAAAGTTTCCATCCTTGGATAAAATGGTTAGTACTCGGGGTCGTGACTAGCCTTCATTTTAACTCTTGAATGCTCTTCTCATAAGCATCGGTCCATTAAAACTTAACAATCTTCTTCATCAAGTTATTTAAGGGCCTTGCTATTTTAGTGAAGTCTTCAACAAATCACCAATAGTAATCGATTAGGCCTAAGAAACTTCACATCTATCTTCTTTGGGTCCACGACTATGCGTTCCTTCATCACCACGTGGCCTAGTAATGCTACTTGTTCCAACCAAAACTCACACTTTGGAAATTTTGCATATAGCTACTACTCCCGTAGCATTTACAAAGTAGCTCGTAAATGTCTCTTATACTCTTCTTCACTCTTAGAATAAACTAGGATGTCATCAATAAACATGATGATGAATTGATCTAAAAACTCCCTAAAGACTCGATTCATCGTGTCCATAAAAGTGGTCGGGCGTTAGTCAATCCGAATGGCATTACTAGGAACTCATAATGGCCATATCGTGTTCGAATTCCGTCTTCTTTACATATTCTGACCTTACCCTCGATTGGTGATACCCGACCGTAAATCATTTTTAGATAACACTATTGTGCCTCATAACCGATCGAACAAATTATCTATTCGAGCTATCGAACTTTGTTTTTTATCATCACTCGGTTCAACTCCCGATTATCAATACATAATCTCCAACTCCCCTTCTTTTTCTTCACCAACAATACCGAAGCTCCTCAAGGTGAGAAAATAGGGCGTATAAATCCCTTATCTAATAAGTCCTGCAATTGTGTCTTCAATTCTTTCAACTCGATTGGGGCCATTCGATAGGGAGTCTTCAAAATTGGAGTCGTGCCCGCTCTAGGTTGATCTCAAATTTTATCTCTCTCTCATGTAGCATCTTTGTCAACTTTTCAAGAAATACATCTAAAAATTCTCGCACCACTTCGATATCTTCTAGTTTTGAATTTTTCTCCACTTGGCGATCTATCACGTACGTTAAGTATCCTAAATGACCTTTTTCTAGCATCTTTCAAGCCTTTAAAGTTGAGATGGTCGGTATGTCTCGAAACTTTGAACCAGACTTTAAACTCTAATTGCTGATTTTTAGGTAAGTCAAAAGTTACCCATCTACCTCGATAGTCTATCATGGTCGTAGAGTCCGATGCGGGGTCGTATCAAAGACCTAGTATTATGACATAAATCACATAAAGCATCAACGACACTATTCGCTGAATCAAGTTGTGGACTCGGAGCACATGAGCCACCGGATCCTTGTCCAAGGCCATGGTGAGGTCGTTTAGCTCAACCCAATATGCGACGAGAGCGGCCCACCGTCGATGATTCCTAGGAATACTAGGAACACGGTAATGAATCGACACCTACAAGGTCAAGACTTACCATTAACCATCTTTCCAAGTAGTAGTTATATGATATAAACTACATAATAAACATTCACATTCATTGAAAACCAAGAAGTTGAATTTACTTATTGAGTAACACATCGGTTCTCAAGCTCATGTGGCACTTAAGTTTCTACCCGAATAACTAAACCAAAGCTTTGATACCACCTTCGTGGCGCCCTTAACTCCCTTACCGATTACTTAAAAGGCGTGACTGGGTGTACCATAGTTTAGAGACCGAAGTCTCAAACTTAATCCTATAAACATACACAATGTACTAAATATCATTACAAAAATTACAAAATATAATTTACAAGCAAAGGTAGATCCTATAATTATCATGTCACATATAAGCCTTTTTCTAAGAGGAACCGGTAGCTTCATTATTAGCATTAATATCACCTTTACTCGTCATGGCATGAAATAAACATAGAGTGAGCCGAAGCTCGGTAAGTGGGGTGATGCACGTGATATGCAATGATTTTCCGACTTCCTTCACTTCAACTCATCAAATTTTATTTTTGGGTACCTTGGGTATTAGCAAGTCTACTCTATTTTTAATCTAGGTGAACCGCGACTCACCTTCTCGCTACAATCAAATTATCCCTCGTTGTAGCCATTGTTAGTGGGAATCCATCATCTAATAGTGCGGGCACGCGACTTAGAGTACGCACACAATTGGACCACTAATACCTCTTTTATCCAAGTAGGTTACCAAACCTATCCAATTTCCATTCGATTTAGTTACCAAACCTCATCGTTTTTTACTTAATGATTTTTCTCAATTTAATCCATTCCCTTATGCATATGATGCACATGATGTATCATGAACCACATTCCACTAAGTCATGGGTACTAAACCCGTCGATTCCATACCATTGAATTCATACAGGGAATTCAAGGCCCATCTAATAGGGTTACTCTATTTCATGTATCATAAATCACATTCCATATCTCATAGGCAACAAACTATTTATGTCCATATCATTTTAGAAATTCAATCCACAATTGGGTCTTCATCAATATTTTCATGGTATGATCCAACTTGACCATTTTAGTACTAAGGTCCACTAAGTGTTCTTAGGATATCCAAGTCCATTTATTTTCATCCAACTCATTTTGTTTTAGTCAAAGCCCATTTATTTTAATCCAAAACCAAGTCCATTTATTTTAATTTAATTCCATTTTATTTTAATCCAATACCACTCTATTTGAGTCTAAGCCCATTTATTTTTAATCCAAGCCCAAGTCCATTTGTTTTAATCCAGTTTCATTTTTCTTAATCCAAGCCCATTTTTATTCTAAGTCAAGTCCATTAATTGTAATCCAAACCCCTTTTTATTGTAGTCCAAGCCCACTTTGTTTTAGATCAAGTCTATGTGTTTTATTCTAAGTCCACTTTATTTTAAATCCAAGCCCAATCATACATATCTTCCAAAACCATATGGTTATATTAGGGTGGCTTAGATGTCTAACTAAATACTTAGGCTAACTAAACACCTTAACTAATCAAGTTTAAGTACCTAAACTCATTTCTTTCCATTAAATTTCAGAAATCCCTCTCCTTAAACTCAAAATTTTTCTCTCGTACCAAATCAGCCATAACTCTTCATATATAGATCTAAAAATCATAAAATTTTACAAAGAGCTAGTAGAAACATAGAGGAAAAACTTTTATTCTTGAGGTTTATCCATAAATCACTCTAAGATCCCTAAAGAAATCACATAAAGTTTTGAACTAAAAATTTCCAACATATGGTACATACAAATGATCTGTACCAAATCGGCCATAACTCTTATATATAGATCTACAAATCACAAACCGTTACGGAGAGATATTAGACACATAGATGAACAACTTTTGTTCTTTGAGGTTTACCCAAAAATCACTCTAAGATCCCTAAATAAATCATGTAAAGTTCAAAATTTTTCACCCCTAAAATTCAAAAAACTCTCTTTTAAAATTTTTAAAATACATTTCTCATCACATATAGTTATCACCAAACCAACCCATTACACATGTATAACCATCTATTATCATAAATATACATGGCATATTTACACATTCTAACCTAAAGTTTACCATGAAATACACATCCAACGTTCAAAGTAAATCCATCATCAAAACATCATAAATCCATGACCAAACATCAAATTTTTAACATCAACACAAACTACCATAACCACATATTACATGGCTTCAAACAAAAACCCATAAATCAAACATGTAAAAGAGAACTTAAAGCATAAATAAAACTAAAATGAAACCAAAAGAAACCTACTTACAATGATGTGTGTTTGGTTAAGATTTCTTAGCCTTTTTCTTCTCTTTCTCCTTCCTTTCTTTCCTTTCCTTTTCTCCTTTCTTTCTTCCCTTTCTTTTTCTCTTTTCTTTCCCTCAAACACAAGTTTTTCTCTCCTCTTTTTGAAGGGCACAAATTTTTTGCTAAAAAGGAATGGCAAGGTGTCATCTTTTCATCTAATTTTAATACTACACTTTTCCTTTTTATTTCTTTTATGTTTAATATGCCAAGTGTTCGATTTTTGTGGTAACAAAAGTCAATTCATGGAGACAAAAAGAGAGGAAAGTTGGAGTGTTTAACCTTTCAAAATTAAGAAAGTACAAATGGAATTATGGTGAAAGATTTTATGTCACATCACTAACTAAAGAGAGAAACAAAAAAGTAACTAAACTAACAAAGTTTCTAACCTTATTTGGTTCATAAAATTCGATCATGACTCTTAAGTGGGACATATTTTTCACTTGCATGGTCATTTTAAATATAAATTATGGAAAAATAAATAATAGTTAATTAATTTCCAAAGAAAAGTATTCCTATGAACAATTCCATAAACCTTAAATATTTTAACACCACAAATATAAAAGAAATGACACATAATTTATGCTCATATAATCATGCATATTTCAAGAGATATTTGGGCTCAAGAATTAAATTTCGATATGCCAAAATAAATTTTTTTTTAAACCCAAGCATATTAAACTCACCAAACACAAACATGACACAAAAATCATAATTACGACTTAGTAGAGGTAGATAAAATTATTTCTATACGTATAGCTACGTTAAGCAAGTTCACGGGAGTTACATTTAGTCAGCATAAAGATGGCACACAATACTCGCTCATTGTTGATAAATTACAAGTATTCGAATATTGCTTCTAAAAACTTAATCCATTCCTCTACTATCATTAGGTTAATACCTCCGGATAGTTCCTAAGGATTCATTTTATGAAACCTTTACATTGCATCATTCCTTTGTTGGGGTGGTGGAGGTGGGGGCTATTGATGCATGGCTAGGAGCTATCTCATCTCGCTCCATATGGACTTCTTGCTCGTTGTTGCATTACTTGATGCTATCGTTGCATCATGCCCATCATATGATTTAAAGCATCTTGTTGATTGTGATTATTGTCGTTGGAGGTCCCTTCACCTCTTGTTCGTACTCGGATACTTTCTTAGCATGTTTTGACTTTGTACATGTCATGTTATTCTCAAGTTAGTTTTGATATTGAAAACAACATATAATATAAATCATCCACTTACATGCAAAATAATAGTATATATATATATATTACATATTTCGTACACAACAAGTATTTACAAGCACTTCTACCTTCTAAAAGTTTTTGTCCTCTATTTACAATCAAAGGTGTACTTATTTACGATAGGTCCAACCAACATATCGAATGCATCGTGGGAAGGAGTGCTCGACCATCCATCGATCAATAACATTATCCGATGCAATGCATACTATCTCGCGAGTGAGGGGCAACGGTAGACCCTAACCGTACATCAATCGGTTATGGGTCCACCTAGCTTGTATCGAAGGAAAGCTCGACCGGGTTTTGATAACAAAATCGATCTATCAACCCTTCTCAAACCTCATCAAGCAACTACTTATCTCTTGGCAAGAGAGTTTGACGTAGAATCGGTCGTAGGAAATCCATATTATGGTACTACTGGAAAGAAGCATCATCGAATGTTATTTACTGAATCATGTCATACACCCGAGTGACATGGTCTACTATATCCCGATCCGAGGTCATAGTCGGGCTATTCAACTCGACCTAGTAGGTAGCTAAGGTGGCCCGTTGTTGGCGCGTCCTAGCAACACAAGGTGTACAAAATAAATATGACATCTACAACGACAACATTTATCGGTATTAATATTTCTAGAACACCATTATATACCGGCATAAAAATCACATAATAATAATCATACACATTATTAAAAAAATAATCGGGAATAAAATTGTTACTCGTCGAGTAAGCACACCGGTCCTCAAGCTCGGGTGACACTTAGGGTTCTACCCAATTAACTAAACCATAGCTCCGATATCACCCCGTGGCACCCTTTCCCCGACTCACTTGCTATCTACCAAAAAGGAGTGGCCGGGCGAGAAGCGCGTCATGCTAACACGTCTAACCCGACTAAAACCCTACTATGTACATGTCGGTATCGTAACAACATATTACATATTGAAATATATACAATAGAAATTACATGATAAGAATATTCACAACGAAAGAAATTACAATTTATTTACAATGTCGTTTAAATATTTACAAGCACCCCAACACCATAATTATAATCAAAATAACATCCCCTTAGGTTTGCATCACATATGAGCCCTTTTGGAGGATCCGGCAGCATCCTTATCAATATTATAGTCACTACTACCCGTCATAACATGCAAATAACAATGAAGTGAGCCGAAGCTCGGTAAGTGAGGTGATGCATGTGATATGCAATGCTTTTCCGACTTTTCACCATACTCATAAATTTTAATTATGGGTATCCTAGGTATTAGCAAGTCTACTCTATTTTTAATCCGGATGATTATCGAATCACCTTTTGCTAACAACAAAATTATCCCTCGTTATAACCACTCGTTAGCGGGAGTCCATCATCAACGGTGCAAGCACATAGCTTAGAGTACGCACATAGCTGGATTGCTAATACCCATTTATTTCCGTTAAGTTACTAGACCTATTCATACAACCCACTCTCAACCAATTGATTCTTTCTCGGTTTGTCCCCGACATATGTACGTGATGCATGTGATGCTATGATTACCGTATTAAGGATATTGGGGTACCAAACCCTACACCATTATTCTATCCCCGATATGTAACTCACACAAGTCATACGTTCACTTCATCACAACGTTCACTCGATTAGGTTTAAACGTCGATGGTTGATATTTGTTGAGTTATGAATTTAATTTGTATGAAGATATTTTTCTTTTGCTTCATTTGGTATGTTTAGATATTAATTCATTCTACATTCGAGTTATGTAGCTTTTGAGGTTTTGAATTAATTAAAACATGTTATGGAGTAACGTACCCTTTTTTTCTCGAATTTAACACTTTTTGGGCGAGTTAGGCTCCTAAAGATGTTAAGTTGAATTTTTGGTTTCTCTTCGCAATCTTACCTCTCTAACGTTATTTTTATCCTTATTTGGGGCCTAATTGAATTAGTAATTACCCAATTGATTTAGTGAAACCCAAAACCCCCCATTTTTCCCATGCTTGGCCGAATGGTCCCTAAATTGGCAAGAAATTTATCTTTGTTTTTATATGACTTTTCTTTTTCTTTCTTTTTGAAAAAATAAATAAACCAAGTCTTAAGTACCAAAGGAAGTCCATTTTCACCATTCTTGGCTGAATATGACTCTAGGAAAACCCTAAAATTCCATCTTTTCTTCCTTCCTATTTTACCTTGTCTAAGTCCATATCAATCCTAAATTAATCTACCAAGCTTCGGTCAAACCTAATTCAATCATTCACATCCACCAAAACATAAATCTAGCTATATACAAGCCTTTCTAAGTTTTAACAAATAACCACACATCTAACCATCACAATCAAACCATAGGAATTACCAATCATGGAACAACCTAACCAACACAATCAAGCCAACAAAACACATCACAACATAAACATAAGCTTAACGAATTACAATAACATCAATTAAATGGCATAAAGAACTAAAGAAACCCACTTACTTAGATAGATTTTATTAGGATTTTTCCCTAACTTTTCCCCTTTTTCCTTCCTTCCTTTCCTTTCTTTTCTTTTTATCTCTTTCCTTGCCATGACTTTCTCTCCTTTTCTCACAAACGGGCCTTTTTCTTTCCTTCCTTTCCTTTCTTTTCTTTTTATCTCTTTCCTTGCCATGACTTTCTCTCCCTTTTCTCACAAACGGGCCTTTTTCTTTCCTTCCTTTCCTTTCTTTTCTTTTTATCTCTTTCCTTTCCATGACTTTCTCTCTCTTTTCTCACAAATGGGTTTTTCTCTCTTCCTTTGGGTGCTACGATTTTGGCCTAAAATTTTCAGCCATCTTCCCATTTTACTAAAATATATATTTGTTTTTCTTTCTAATAAATCAAGGTTACAAGTGCCTTAAACCAATTTAACACAAGTGTAAGGCAATTGGGTGAGTCATGGGACAAGTGGCGGGTTTGAATGGGTTTAGGGGTGAGTTGGCTTCCAAGCATTTAATTAAGGTACTTAGGTATCTAATGGTCAACCAACTAGATAATTAGGCTAACTAAGTCTTCAAACTAATTTGGTTCTAGTGAAAATGTCCTTTAAGCTAGTTTAGTTCTAGTCATACACATACACCTCAAATCTAATTGTAGTAGCTATATTACGAGGCAACCCCTTATCAAGTAACAATGTCCCATTTTTGGACATAATTAAATCCTATAATTTGTATCTTAGAAACTAGTTGTATTAATTCAAAACATATCTAAAATTTAGGTTAAAATACTAATCACACGATTAATAATATAATTTTGAAGTTTAAGGATCAATCTGTCTAGTAGTAGTTCATCTAGAACAAGTATATACTAAAACGGGCATAACGTTTTCTATATAAACCTGATAAGAAAAATATTTTATAGAGGGGTAGTTGAGACATATATCAAAAAAAATTTATTCTTTCAGATTCACCCATAAATCAACCTAAGGTTCTTGAACAGAGCCACACAAAATTCGAACGTAATCTAATTCTCAAGAACACCGATTTTGCCTACTTGATTCCTCTACCAATTAAACCATTAATCTTAAGAAAAATAGCTTTAATTTAACACACATCATACATTTGAAGCGTTAATTTCTTATGGTGTCATGAGGATTACACATACCAAAAAACGTTTCAACATTTTTCTCGCCTAATTAATTCATCAATTTCCTCTAAAAAATTTTCCAACTCCCCCTACTTTAGAATCCTTTTCTCACTTGTATGATATGTTCCAAGTATTTAGGAATACAAAATAGCATATAAAACCACACTCAAACGTAGTATGGATATTCTAGAATGTTTATATTTATAGTTAAGAATGTTCATGAGGGTTACAAAAGGAAGGGGAGAGAGTGAGAGGTAGGGAAAGGGAAAGAGCGATAGAGGGGGAGAGAGAGGAAGAGGGAGAAGGAAGGAGAGGGAGGGGAAAGAAAGGGAGGGAGAACGAAAGAGATAGAGACGAAGTGGGCCTTCTATCACTCTCTCCCTCTCTACCTCTCTCTCACTATCACTCTAACACACTCTCCCTCTCTCTCTCGCTCCCCCTCTTTCTCTCTCCCTCTACCTCTCCTTATCCATCATCATACCTCTCTCCTCTCTCTAACTCTCTCACACTCTCTCCTTCTTCCGTCTCTCCTTCTCTCTCCCTATCTCTTCCCACTCTCTCTTTCTCTCTATCTCTCTCCCTCTCTTCTTTTTCATTTTCCTCTTTCCCTCTCTCCCTACCTCTCCATCTTTCCCTCTCTCTTCCTTTCTATCTTTTTCCCTCTCTATCCTTTTCTCTCTTCCTTTCTCCCTTCATGTACCTCTCCCTCTCTCATCGTATTTCTCTCCCTTTCTCACACTCTATTACACTCTCGCTCCTCTATTTCTCTCTCTCTCACTCTCCCTACCTTTGATCTCTCCCTATCTTCCTCTTCATCTCTCTCCCTCGCTCTCTTATTTCCTCTTCCCCACTCCTTCTCTCCCTCCCTCTCGATCTCCCTCTCTCTCCTTTCCTCCCTCTCGATCTCCCTCTTTCTCCTTCACCCTCTCCCTTTCTCTTATTTCCTCTCTCTTCCTCCCTTTCTCCCTCTTCCTCCTCTCTCCCTCTCCCTCTCTCTCCCCTTCTCACTCTCTCTCCCCCTCTCTCTCCTATTTTTTCTCTATCTCCCTATCGCTCCTTCTTTCCCTCTTTTTCTCAACCTCTCTCCATCTATCTTTTCCCCTTTCTCTCCCCTTCTCTATCTCTCTACCACTTTCCTTGTTTCTTTCCCTTGCTTTCTCTTTAGCTCTCTTTCTCTTTCTCTCTCTCCCTTTATCCCTCTCCCTCTCTTTATCTTTATCTCTCCTCTTCCTTCTTCCACTCTTTCTATCTCCCTAATCTCTACCTCTCTCACTCTCCCTCTCCCTTCCTCTCACTCTTCATCTCTCCCTCTCCCTCCTTCTCTCTTTTTCTTTCTCTCCCTCTCATTTACCCTCCTTCTCTCTCTTACACTCTTTATTTATCTCCTACTCCCTCTCTCCCTCTCTACCACTTCTATCCCTTCCTCTCTCCCTCCCTCCATCTTTCTCCCTTTCCTTCGTTTCTCACTTCTTTTATTGCTCTCACTCTTTAGCTCTCTCTCCCTCTCTCTTACCCTCTCTCTACCTTTCACTTTCTCTCTTTATCTCTCTTTATCTCTCCTACTCTCTTTTCTTCTCTTTTCATCTCTCCCTCTCTCTATCACTTCTATCCCCCTCTCTTCCTCTCCGTCTCTCACCTTCTCTCATGGTCTCCATCTATCTCGACTCTCATCTCTCACTCTCTTTCTCTCCCTTCTTTCTGTCATTCTCTTTCTCTCTCTCTCTCTTTCTCCCTCTCCCTCTTGCTCTCTGTCTCCTACTCCTTCTCTCTCCCTCCCCCTCTCCCTCTCTCTCCCCCATTCTCTCTCTTTATCCTACTTTCTCTCCCCTTCTTTTCCTCTATCTCCCTATCGCTCCCTCTCTCCCTCACCCTCTCTCTCTCCCCTCCTCTCTAGGCCTCTCTCTTTCTCTCCCTCTCTCTCTTTCTCTCCCTCTCTATCTCTCTACCTCTCACCCATTTTCTCCCTCTCCCTCTCCTCCCTCTATCCCTTCCTCTCTTTCTCTCTCCCATTATCTACCCCTTTTTCGCTCTCTCTTTTTCTTTCTATACCTCTATTTCCCCCTCTTTCCTCTCGTTCTCACTCTCCCTCTTTTTCTCTTAATCTCTTCCTTTTTCACCCTTTGTCCCTCTTCATGTCTTTCCCTCCCTCTATATCCCTCTCACTTTCCCTTGTGCCTGGTCCCTCCCTCTCTTTCCCCCTCTCTCTCTCTCCCCCTCTCTCTCTCTTCTTCTCTCTTTCCCCCTCACACCTCTCTCTTCCTTTCTCTCTATCTCTCTCCTCTCTCCCTTTCTCCCTCTCTCCTTCTATCTCCCTGTCTCTCCCTCCCTTACCTTCTCTTCCTCTATATCTCTCTTCCTATTTCTCTCCCCTTTCCTCTCCCACTCTCTCCCTCTTTCTCTTTAACCCTCTCATTTTTCTCTCTCTCCCTCCACCTCTCCCATCTCTTTCCTTCTCCCTCTCTCTCTCACTCCACCTCTCTTGCTCTCTTTCTCCCCCTCTTTTTCTTTATCTCTTTATCACCCGCTCTCTCCCTTATCCACTCACCCTATCTCTCCCCCTCTCTGCTTCCCTCTCTCTTCCTCCCTCTTCATCTCATTGCCTCTCTCCCTCTCTCTCTCATACTCCCTCTCCCTTCCTTTCTCTCCTCTCTCTCTCCCTCTCCCTCTCTCTCTCTCTCTCTTTTTCTATCTCTTCCTCTTTCCATCTCCCTCTTCCTCTCTCTATTTCTCTCTCCTCTCCCCTCTCCTTGTCCCTCTGTTCCTCTCTCCCTCTCTCTTCCCCTCTCCCTCTCTATTCCTTTCTCTCTCTCACTCTCTTTCTTGGTCTCTCTCTCCCTCTTTTTGTCCCTTTCCCCCTTAATCTCTACCCCTCTTCCCTTCTCTTACACTTTCTCCCTACCATTCTCCCTCCCTTTCTCTCCTTATACCTCTCTCTCTCCCTTTGTTTCCTCTCTCTTTGTGCCCCCTCTTTCTTTTTTTCTCTTTATCTCTCTCTCCCTCCTTATCTACTTCTCTTTCTCTTTCTCCATTTTTCCTCCCCCTCCTCTCTCTCTCCTTCACCCTTTCTCTACCTCTCTCTCCCTCTCCATCTTCCTTTCCCTCTCTATTTCCTTCTCTTTTGCTATCTCTCACCCTGTCTCCCTCTCCTTCTCCATCACTCTCCCTCTTTCTTTCTCCCACCCTCTCTCTCCTCACTCTCTTTCCATCTCTCTCCCTCTCCTTCTCTCTTCCTCTCCCTTTCTCTCCTCCTCTCTTTCTCTCTCTCTCCTTCTCTCTCTTTTAGCCTTTATATATCCCTTTTTTCTCCATATCTTTCTCTCTCTCTCCCTCCCTATCACCCTCTCACCCTCTCTCTCATACTCTTACCCCTCTCTCCCTTTGGCACTCTCTCCCTCTTGATATCTATTTCCCTCTCTTCCCCTTCCTTTCTCAATATCTCTCTCCCTTACCCTTTCTCTCTCCCTTCACTCTTCTCTCTCTCCCTTTCTCTACCTTTGTCCCTCTATTTCTCTTGCTCTCTCTCTCTCTCGCACCCTTTTTCCTTCCCCTCACCATCACTCTATCTCCCGCTATCTTTCTCTCAATCTCCCTCTCTCATCTGCCTTTATTCTCCCTCTCCATCTCTCTACTCCTCTATCCTCCTCTCTCTCCCTTCATCTCTCTCACACACTCTCCCATTCTCTATCCCTCATCCCTCTCTCCCTCATCTTTCCTTTTCCCTTTCTTTCCATCTCTCTCCCTCTCACTTTTACCCTCTCACTCTCTCTCTGCCCCTCTTTGTCACTCTCCCTCTCTCTAACTCTTCCTATTTCCTAATCTCTCCCTCTCCTTCCCTCTCTCCTTTCCCTCTCCCTTTCCCTCCCTCTTGCACTCTCTTTATCTCTCCATCTTGCCCTTTCCATCTCTCATTCTCTCTGTCTCCCCTTCTTTACTTCTTCCTCTTTTCTTTCTCTGTCCCTTCTTCTTCTTCTCTCTCTCTCTCTCCCTATTGTCTCCTTCTCTCTCCCAATCTCCCTCCTACACTTTTCCTATTCCTCTCTATCCCTCTCTTTCTCTCCATTTATCTCTCTCTCCCCTGTATCTCTCACCTCTATATTCTCTCTCTCTCTCTCTCCCTTTCTCTCCCTCTCTCTCCTCTTCCTCTCCCTCTCTTTCTACCTCTATCCCCCTCTCTCTCCCCTTTTCTCCCTCTTTCTCCCTTTCCGTATCCCTCTAACTCTCTCCCTCTCTCCATCTCTCCTTATTTCCCTTTGTATCCCTCCTCTTTCTCATTCTCTCGGTATCTCTTCCTCATATCTCCCTTTTTTCTCTCTTACTCTCCCTCTTTCCCCCTCTTTCCTTCTCTTTCTCTCCCTCCCTCTCCCTCCTCTATCTCTATCTCCCCTTCCACCTATCTTTATCTTTTTCTTTCTCTCTCTTTCCTTCTCTATTTCTGTCTCTCTCCATTTCTCTGTCACACTTTTTCCCTCATTCCCTCATTTTCCCTCTCTCTTCCATTCTCTCCCTCTCCTTCTCTCTCCCTCTTTATCTCTCTCTCCCTTTACCCATCTCCCTCTCTTCATCCGTCTATCTCCCTCTCTCTCCCTCTCTCTTTCACTCCCTCTATATCTCTCTCTTTCTCTTTTTCTCCCATTCTCTCTTTCCCTCTCTCCCTATCTCTCTCTCCCTCTCTCCTCTCTCGTTTTCTTTCTCCCTCCTTCTCCCTCTTTTTCTCTCTCTCTCCCTCTTTTTCTCTTCCCCCTCTACAACTCTTTCTCTCTCTCTCTCTTCCTCTCTTTTTTTCTCCCTATCCCTCTCCTACTCCCTGTCTCCCCCTCTCTACCACTCTTTCTCTCTCTCTCTTCCTCTCTCTTTTTTTGTCTCCCTATCCCTCTTGCACTCCCTATCTCCCTTTTCCTCTTTAACCCTCTCTCTCCCTCTCTTTCTCTATCTCCCTCTCTCTTTCCTCTCTATCTCTCTCTCCTTCCCTTCTCCCTCTATCTATCCCCCTCTCCTTTCCCCTCTCTCTTACCCCTGTCTATTTCTCTCCTCTCCCTCTCTCTCCATCTCTATCTCTCTACCCTTCCTTTCTCTCCTCCCCTTCTATCTCCCTCTCTCTTCCTCTCTTTCTTTCCACCTCTACCTTCTTCCCTCCCCTTCCTCTCTATCTCTCTCTTTCTCTCTCTTCTTCTCTCTCTCCTTCTTTTTCTCTCCTTATATTTCTCTCTCTCTTTCTCCATCCCCTTCTCTCTCCCTTTCTCTCTCAATATCTCTCCCACCTCTCTCTCTCTCCTTCTATCTCTCTCTCCCTCTCTTTCTTTTTCTCTCTCTTTCTTTACTTTCATCTCTCTCTTGCCCTCTCTATTTCTCTTACTCTCTTTCCCTCTCTATCTGTCCTTCCTCTCTCTCTCACTTTCCCAATCTCTCCCTCTCTCTCTCCCCCTTCTCCCTCACTCTCTCCCTCTCTCTCCCCTCTCCCTCCCAATCTCTTTCTCACACTCTCTCTCCTTTTCTCTCTCTCCCTCTCTTCCTCTATCTCAATCTCCTCCTCTCCCCCTTTCTCCCTCTCTCTCTCTTTCTCTCTCTAGGTCTCTTTATTTTTCTCCCTCTTTTCTCTCCCTCTCTCTCACTACCTTTCCCTTGTTAGTGTACGCCCTAGAAGCCAATCATAGTTTGATTGTACTATCATACAATTATCATGTTATTATATATATATATAAGGTATTCCATTTATTATGTTTATTTATTCCTATATTTTATTAAATAATCATGATAAAGTTTCAAGAATATTATTATTCTTAAATGTTCTTAGTCAAGTGTTTTATTGTTGATATGCTAAAGGGCAACAATAAAGCGTTGAGATAGGTATGTGTAATGATTGATAACAATGTGTTATGGATATGAGATATCAAGTCGACACATGGATGCATGTTAGAGAACATGTACTGAACTAACCCACCATGAGATCAATATGTTGATCATTATAGAGTGTCATAAGTTGGTCTCATTATGACTGTGGTATACGTGGTCTTTCAACTTGAAGTTACTATGGTTCTTCACATGAAAATTCATATATTTTCATACCATCAAACGTCATATGTAACAGGATGGACTATAAAGTTATTTGTTGGATATACCATGAATCATGCGAGGGATGTGAGTGATGTAGATATTTATCCCTCCAATATAACAGGAGTGATGTTTATGGGCCCCTTGATTGATTGAGATTGTGAAATGTATGGCCATGTTCAAATGAATCGATATGAGATATCAATCTCATTTGGTTAGAGTAGTTAACTCATGGATCAAGAAATGCTAAGATTAAACTATATAAGCGTGACACATTCTATGTCTCATATTTAAATCTAGACATCTAGGACAAATGGACTAGAATACATGGTAACATATGTCACAACAAAGTTATGTTGAATCACCAACATTCTTATTACTTGGGTAGTAGTGATGCATTTGTAGATGCCACTCATTATTTATGATTCTAAATTATGATTTTAAGATCACTACCAACATAATAGGAACCTATAGGGTCACACATAAAGAGCAACTCAAAAT